>JANRMT010062840.1:3726414-3747116 GCA_026402145.1 Polypterus bichir lapradei | reverse complement strand
GCACTATATCATAGATAGATAGATAGATAGATAGATAGATAGATAGATAGATAGATAGATAGATCCTTTATTAATCCCAAGGGGAAATTCACAAATAATATTGTATTCAATAATAAGCAGTTCAGGGAAGACAGACCATGACAAAAAATCCAGACCCGAATAACGATGACACATTGAGTAGATTAAATTGACCCCGAAAAAGTGTACCTCCCATTCTTTTCAGTACAGTGATTCTCTCCACTAGACAGACCCTGATAATTCTTCTTGCCTGAAATATTGACCAAACTAGAGGGGCTGTTTTCAACTAAAACGTTGTCTAAAGAAGAGTGAGCCTTTTGAACTGCCTAGCACAGAGGAGACTATGACAGCCACCCTGACAACCTAATGATTCCCAAGACTCCTCTGCAGATTCTGGAACTCGGCCACCAATTGGGCAGCTCTCTGCAGTTACTCCTCACAGGACTGCTGCTGCACGTGGTGTAGGATACAAGGACGGCAACTCTCGAATGACACGATTTCTCCCGGTTTGCAAGTCAGACAGGAGCCATCGGGACTGTCGTGTCAACCAAGAGGCCTTCCATCTTCCTCAACTGCCATTGCCTGTCTGCACTGGAGATTAGTGAAATGCCTCAGATAGTTACAATATCTCTCTTTCACTTGCCAATAAGCCCTGGGTGTTTAGATGTATTAAACCGAGCTCCTGCCTGTTCCAGTCTGAGGCCCTCGCTGTCTCTTTGTGAATAAACACACATTTTATCCTGCAGTATTTCTTGCTGTTCCGTTTATATGTCTTTTGAACCTTCATTAGTTTCAGAGGGTCTTAGGAAGCCAGAGCCTAAACAGGTGCAAGGTAGGAACCCACCCTGTACTCCCAGTCCACTGTCTTTTGCATTTCCTTACTGTGCTATAATGTTGTTCCAGATTGCTTTGCAATGGTGGTCACTGGGAAAATATATTCTGTATAAAGTAAAGATTTATTGCTTTCATTAATAGAGTTTCTATGTGTTTTATGACATTAAATATTTGTTAAACTTAGGCTATCAGCCCATTAATTTTATGATCTCACTTATTCTATTATACTGTGGCTGGGAAGGCATGAGAGTACCCTGCATTTTAAGTTTCCCTGTTTCACACTGCTTTGTCATGACGGTTCACGGTAAAATATATAAAATAAAGATTTATGGTCTACAGACATCCACGCTCTCTGTACTTTACAACGTGTAATATCTACTTTTTTTATTACATCCATTTATGAACCTGCTTATTCCAGTATAGTGTTGGAGGTAGCTGGATCTTAGCCTGGCAGTATCAGCTGAAAACTCAAGTTGAAGTGCCAGCCATTTCACTGGAAGCCAAACAATTTTGAGTTGCCATTTAACCTGATTGGCCATCTTTAGGAGATGGAGAAAACAGTTAGGAAAAAGGTCATGTGGAAGTGGGGAGAACATGCAAACTCCACATAGACAGGGAACATACCAGAATTCAAATCCAGGTCCTTTCAGAATGGAGTCACCATCTTCAATGTCTGGACCCCCCCTGCCAGTCTGTCTAAGATGGTGAGTCACGGTTATGGGTGTCAGTACTACCTTTATAATATGTGGTGTGATGATATGTGCAGGAGGTCAGAGAGTGCATGGCTTCTAAATATGAACAATTTGTGGACCCCTATGCTGTTTCACCACTGCATCTTCTGGATTGCCTTTGAAAAGCTGCCATTGGTGCTTCACAGCTGCAGGCGTACTGGTTGAGCTCCACAGGTATGAAGGTCAATTAGGCTCTTTGTTAGAGTCTGTGTTGGACATTTTCTTGTTGAAACATTCATCTTTTTGTTTTTGAGGCTGCTCGTTTTAATTTAGTGTTGCAGCAGGCCATGGTATATTTGAGCAGCATTCGGTGGAAGGCAAAATCCAGCATCTAGCTGAGTACCATTCTATTGTATAGTGCAATTCATTACACAAACCCACACTCACAAATCACACTTGTGAGATGTGGAAGGAAACACAGGTACATGGGGAAAGGCCTCAACAAAATCGAGAGAGGGTGTGCAAACTCCACCCAGATATCAGGGTGGCCATTATCTGAAAGAAGGACTTTGGAGCCGTGACACTGCAATACTAGCCACTGCATCAACTTGTCACCCATTACACAAAACAGGAAAAAAAACAACAACAAAAAACTAAGTTATTTACTAAAAGGCAAATGTTTAGTCACTCCAAGAGCGGTGTTTGGGGGTGCCAAGTGAGGCGACCACCCCAGGCCCCGCACCTAAGAGGTCCGCATATCCTGTTCGAGCGGATTTGTCAAGTTATATTTTCCAGTGTATATATATTTGAGATACTTCTAAGAGGAACCCTTTTAAAGTCCCTCTTCAGGGTCAAATTCCGTACATGAACGTCTTTGAAAACATTTCATAGTCCGAATATTAATGCACAAAAACGTGTATCGCTAATGTTAACTGGCTGACATCAACGTGAGTTGTGACTAACACATCCTGCATATCGAGACTCAGAGTATACTTGCAATTTGGGTGCTTTTCTAGAAGACTCCCTGCTAATTTCTGCATCGCATTTCGCACTGTCATGGTATTGTCATGAATTATGAATTGCACTTTTTTAATAGATTATATTGTTATATTTTGATAAAGTCTGCGTGTTATCTTGCAAAACTTTAGCTGAATACTGTAATGAGAAAACGTTATTTTTATTAAATTCATGCACAAGTTCATACAGTCCACACATACCGGTAACAGTGTTTGACATAACTGGCCCCGCGTGGGGTTGGTCAGCTTTAGGCCCCGCGCACCTTTAAGGCCACCTCTGAGTCACTCAGAAACTGTAACCAGCGGATTCAGGGCTTTTAGACTGATCTTTACTTCCATAGTTTATATGCAATCCATGAAAGAGATTTTTCATTCACAATAAATGGTACTGCATCTATTTAGTACACAAGCACCGGTAATAATGTCAAATTAATATGCATGTTATGTAAAACTAACACAGTAATGTGCAGTTTTCCATCACAAATATTCTAGAATGAATTTGATTATCTATAAAATGCACTATGTATATTTATTGGGTACTTGTGTACTAAACGGACGGCAGTGAAACCTCCCCCACGAAGCCCAACACTAGAATGGGTAGGTTTTGCCTCAAAACTGAAACGTAATAATAAGTTCCAATTGTACATATGTATTTCTATAATTTCCAATTTCTGTAAATTATATATATATTGTTTGTCCCAATAAATATGGCATGAATTTGTGAAAACACTGTCATGCCTTGCTTTTAGTACACAAGTACCTTATTGCCTATGCAATTTTCAGATTTTCATCCAGGAGTACAAGGAATATAAAATTATTTAAATAGTTAATTTTTGACATTTTTTTATTTTATTGATTTTATTAAAATCACACAACATTCCATACAAATAAATTAATTTTTACAAAAATAAGATCGAAAACAAATCAATTGTAATTTTTGACATTTTAATTTTTCACACTCAAGATGGCGCCCTAACATGCCCAACACGCAACGTCAAAGTGTAACTGAATGAAAGGCCCCCTCCACGGTGCGCACGCAAGTTTGAAGCGTTCCGTCTGATTCTTTTCCGGAAATGGTTCCGTGTCGTTTGAGTTTTTAATATATTGGGCGTAAAATGGAAGATGCCGGTCTTCCGATATTTCGAATAAGCGACACTCTGCGGGCTCTAGGCGCTGCACTACGCAATGGAGAACATGCCGCTGGAGACTCGGCGTGTCCGCCTGCACTCGCAGGGTGCAGAGGGGAGACAGAAGACTCCGATAAGACACGTGAATGCTGCGCTGTGCAGGAGGACAAATTCAGCACCAGAAAGGAACACAAATTGCAGGAATGCTGTTCTAGTAGTAGTGACCTGTTGCTGACAACAGAGAATGGCGCTCCCCTGCAGGACAATGGGCTTGTGGTTCAAGAAAGCTGCCGCATCACGCAAGACAGAGTGGCCAGAGTCAATGACAGTTGGGAGAAGGTCTGGTACAAGGAGAGCAGTCCGAGGAATCTGCGAAGCAGAGATTTCTTTGCCCCCCTACCAGCGCTGAAGAAATTATTTCGAAGTCAGGAGGTACTCAGTTTTTTTTTTTTTTTTGCTCCTTATTCATTGTAAACCCCTTTGCGAGACCCTTCAACCTCCTTATCCAGATCGTCAGAGGCAAAGCCAAACTAAACTGAATTGTCAGCTGTGGTGACAATGATGAGAGTAAGGAGCACAAATAAGGGAATGTAGCCATTCAGAAAATGGATGGATATATTGTGAGTGGTCCTTAAAAGGATCATCGGCATCTTCAGTGACAGCTTCCACCATGCTGCGCTAGTCTCCAGATGCTTTGTCTATTTATACATGCACCCTGGCTGCACCACAGCCCACTCCACTTACCAAGGGTCAACCCATATGCCACGTTATCCTTTGGCTGTGTGAGCCAACTCAAGTCTTCAGCGGCGATACACACTCCCAGCTGCTTTGTCCGCATGTACATGCCACCCAGCTCTTCCTCACTCCACTCTCCCAGGGTCAGGGTGAACTTGTATGCAAGTTCTACTTCTAAGACTTGCACATCCGGTCTGATGGGCTTTCAAAAGTGTTGTCTAAGTCTGCCCCTCTGATACCCCCAGGACTGCTTTTGTACTGGCTTCATTAAGTAATTCCATCCTCTCAGACAGGTCTTGGCCATTTGGGGCCCTCTCAGGTCTGGACCTTGGGGTGCTACAATATGGTGATATTGGCATATTGGATAAAAGCATCACAACCTCCACTGGGATATGAATTATTGGGGCTACTTTTTCAGTGTTAGTTATTAATAAACCTTATACTATAATTCAGACTATCAAAACCCCCTGTAACAGAAGTGCTGCATTCATTTATGTGTTTTTGTCCAAGGTCCCAGGGCTGGTGAGGCAAGACGTGATGGCCATACAGAGCCCAGCAGTGCTTCCTGTGAGCAGCTGTGTACTTTCTGAGATTGGACTGTTGGTTCAGATTGATCGACCACTGGTGTTTCAGCGGGTTCTGGAGCAGGTGCCCAGTTATCTGCAGCCCGGCCAGCCTTTTGTAGGATCTGGCCATAATTTAGTGCTGAACTGTGCTCCTCTGTACGGTCCGCCCAGAGTGGACTCTCTGCAGCTGGCCCACATCAGAGCTGTGCTAATTACTGACCACCTAGCTCACATTCTTCGGAGGTGTGGGTAAGTGATGGTATTTAAATGTTCACTGTTGCTAGGCTTTATGTTCATAACTCCTTAATTTTGTTTGACCATCCACCCACAGGTTCTCAGTGTCTCTAAGTCCCATACTGGATGAAGGTAGTGATGTTGGTGCGTTTCTGGAGCTGCTGGGAGTGAACTGGCCTCACCAGACAAACGGAATGGGAGAAGAAGATCTGTGGGAGACACTGAAGAACTCTCCATATGTGATGAAGCCATGTCAGAAGGAGGCAGAGCAACACCTCCGACTGGACCTCCGTAGGTTTATAGAAGAGAAGGCGCTCACTGGATTTGACCCCAACATTGGAGCCTGCCTAGGTGGGTTTGGGTTTCTTGGTGCCAAAGTCTTTTTGCTGTAGATGCTCATAGCTAAAATGGTTCTTGTTTTATTGCTCACAGTACAGGAACATATGGTGAAGCAGCTTGCTGAGCTCCAGAAGGCCGTGTCCCTTTGTGGTGTAAGTTATCTGTCCTCTTGTGAATTATTGCTGTCACCTTTCCAGGTGTACTTCCCCTTCATCAGGTGCCATGCATCACCTCTGGCTAAATTACATATTAAAAAAAATAGTAAATACAACTTGGACAGAAAACAAACTAAAGCAATGTCATTTTAATGAAAAGGTTAATGTACAGTTATACTGCATTTGTAAGAAAATATAAGAGTAAATGTGGCCGTTGCAAATGTTTGGGCAACCTTTCATTTGTAAGGTATCAAAACTCAGTAGGTTAGTCTGGTCAGAAATTGTTGATGTGGTGACAATTCCAGTGCGTAATAAACTGTTTGACTCTTCAAATATTGTGCAACCCTCAACAACCATGGGCTCTTTTAAGCAACTGACTGAGGATCTGAAAATGAAACTAAGTGATGCCCACAAGGCAGGGGAACCTAAACTGAAATCAAAATGATTCCACTGTCCAAAATGTTAGAAAATGGCAGATAAAGGGAATCGTGAAAGTCCAGAGCAGATCTGGAAGAGCAAGAAAACTGACAGATAGGACAGCTAACATACTGTGCTGGAAGGCAAAGCAAAATCCGCATGTGACTGCACAAGAGGTTCAGCTGATGGAGGGGTGGTGGTGCAGTGTGTGTTCCAGTGCGCAGTGTTACTCACATGGCCTTCATGGAAGAACCATCAGAAGGAAACCTTGCCTGTGATCTCATCCTAAAAAATGGCATCTTAAGGATGCTAAACAACATCTGTATACGACGGAGGTATCCTGGACCCAAGTGCTTCGGGCAGAGAATGTTACAATTTACATTTACTCGTTTGGTAGACACCTTTATCCAAAGTGACTTACAAAAGAGTTAAGCATAATTGAGAACATTAGGCTAGGAGATGTTTTTGTTCAACAAGTGTAGTAGGACAGGTAACAAAAGTTGATCACCACAAGTGAAAAATGTAATTACTAATAATTTACAATCATAGTCATTTTACTACAGTATGCACTGACTTAGTCGGGTCTAAAGACACATTTACTCTTTATATCTGTTAATATTTTGACATTTATTTCAGTTCATCAGATCAATTGTAACTCTATATTAACATCACTCTATTTTAGTATTTTTTTCCTGTGACGAGATGTGATCTTTTGAAGAGAGACACTTTCACGTCCCGCCAGACGGGCAAGTCCCGTCATACTTACAACCTTTGTCCCGTGATACTCATGCAGAGCAGGTTAGAGATAATGGAAGTAGGAAAATTCGAAAGTCTCAAAAAAAATGATAGTAAACATAGCATTAGCGCAAACAAACGGAAAATATTCCTCTGTGAAATAACAGAATGGCGAAAAGAGATTGAATAGTGTTTGAGGATGTCTGGGGGAGAAGAGAGACACGGCAGTGAGACAAAAGGACAGGTGCTGTACAGGCTTTTAAACATTTGAAGCACCGCACGAGATGCGGATCACGCGGCACGGCAGCAGCAAGCCAGCAGTTGATCGAGCAAAGAGGAGGTAAAAAAAAAAAAACTGTTATTTGTTTCTCTTTGTATCACGTTTAAGAGGAGTGACCGTGTCTCCTTGGAGTGTCTTCAGCCCCCTTCTTCACAGTGGCGCATAGCACTGGTGGGGGGAGGAGTTAGCGAGGGAAGCGAGCTGGAGTTTCCGTAAAAATACCATTGTTTTAGATTGTTTGTGGGCAAAGTTGTAGTAACTATCTTTTACTTCAGCTGTCATCAAAATAGTCATTCGGCCAGTGGCATCCAAACTTTTGCTAGGAGCTCTATTTTCCACAGTGCAGATCGCTCTTGTATGTGCAGAGGCCTTGTCAGGAGGAGACAGAAGGCGAAGGTTTTAGAGCGGCCCTCGCAGTCCGTGCACTTGCAGTGCGTACAAGACAGCCCAAGAATATCTCACAGTGCTTCCTTAAAGCAACAACAGTGACAAAAGATAAGAAAAAAAAAACACACACATACTGTATGACAATGCAGTATTTGTTGTAGACAGCAGGCTGGCACGTTCTGGAAGGCTTTAATTTAAGTTACATTTAGTGGACAGTCTGTTGAAGTCTTTGTGTCTCTCTGTGAGCCCTGCTTAGTTCAGGTATATCCAGTCTACTGCATGTTCGTTTGAGTAATAAACTGCCCACATGTGGCCCTGTTGGGCATCTGTTGGTGAAGAAAGATTCACCAATCTTGACTTTGCTGATGATGCTGTGATCTTTGTGGAGTAAATGGAGGCTCTGATTGGGGCGCTCGAGAGACTGAGCAAGGAGTCTGAGTTTCTGGCCTTGCGAATGTCCTGATAAAAAACAAGATCCAGGCCTTTGATGACCTCTGGGGCACAGCCATCAGCATGTCTGGATGTGGAGAGAGTGTCGACCTTCTCAAGAGGTTTACTTACCTCGGCAATGATATTCATATCTCTGGTGACTCTTCCTATGAAGTCAGTATATGGATTGAGAGAGCATGGGGGGGTGGGGGTTTGTCATGAGGTCGCTGGAAAGGGGTGTGTGGCGCTCCCGATATCTACTGTATGCAAAAGGATGAAGGTCCAAGTCTTTAGAGTCCTGGTGCTTCCTGTCTTGCTATATGGTTACGAGATGTGGACACTATCCAGTGACCTGAGACAAAGACTGGACTCCTTTGGTACTGTGTCTCCTCAGAGAATCCTTGGATACCGCTGGTTTGACTTTGTATCGAATGAGTGGTTGCTCATTGAGTCCTGAATGAAGCACATTTTCTGCATTGTGAGGGAGCGTCAGTAACGGCAATACAACCACGTGGCATAATTCCCTGAGGGTTGATCCTGCTCGTAGGATTTTCATTCTTGGGGACCCAAGTGGCTAGACCAGGTTAAGAGGACACCCGCGTAACACCTGGCTGCGGCAGATAGAGGGTCATTTCCGGTGGGTGTGACTGGGGATTTGCCAACCGGGATCCTGAGCTGTTTCATTGTGTGGTGGGTGCGGCTAACACACCGTACTAGTGCATGCTCCCCAACTTGACTTGTGTGGCCCTAGCATAGCAATAAGGCTGTGCCAGTTGAAGCTCCACCATTAAAGTAGTTTTTGACGGACCTGCCTAACTGATGAAGATTCATTTTCCAAGTTGTAGTAGTACCTGTAGGCGGATGTTACTTGCAGTGATTTGCACACTCTTCAAATGGTTAGAAGCTTTCATAACACAAAATGTCACATCTGCTGATACAGTGCATGGGCCACACACTCTGCATGTAAAATGTATAATACGGGACTACCTTCACCCTGATATGTGTGATATAAATTTCCTTATTCTGTTTGTCTGTTAATGACAAATATTTTCGGAGATTTTTCTTGTACGGAAGACAGAAGATTCCGTCTACGGTAGTTCTACAGACTAATCATGGCATCAGAGACGGGTGTCTTGTTGCATGTTGGATAACACATTCAATTAAGAGTTTCATTGTACTCTACACATGGGACAATAAGGACTCATTAGTGCAGGTTCCCTAGTGTCTTTGGGGAGTTGTTTGGGTGTCATCTGCTGGGATAATTTTGGCAGTTTTTCACTGATTTGAGTGGCTCCGGTGAATTTGGTCTATAATGTAGTATTAATTAAGGATGAGGTTTGGGGGCTGACAGCTGGGAAAAGCAGCAGCCATGGAAGTACTTTGTGTAAACTTCTCTTAATTACAGGCCAGCTCCTGTGAGATCATCCATGTAGTCTGTTGTGAGGAGGAGTATCTTCAGCAGCAGGTGGATCTGCTGTGGCAACTTGCAGGAACGCGGACAACTGTGCAGGTGAGTTTTAGTTACTAGCTTCTTAGCTTATCGTCTTATGGAATCCTGCAGTCTTTCTAGGTGGACAAAAGGTATAACGAAACTAGGAGTTACCAGGCCACAAGAGCAGCAGGAATGTCACTGAACCGCAGTCAACACAATGGAGCGACTGTTGACGTTGGGAAAAGTAGTTCCAATTACAGTATTTTCTCGAAGCCACAACATTCACAAAAGAGAGTAAAAAACACACAGACAAATAATATCTTGTGCATGCATAGTCTGAATTGAGGAATCATTTAGTATGCCATCCACGTCAGGCAAAGTCAGAAAACCCCATTTGCAAATTGGTGGAATGAAGGCAGCTGCAGTGGTTAGGATGCTCTCTCTTGCTCTGTTTTTCTGCATTTGCTGATGTGCCCTCATAGTCTCGGTCTTTACCTTATGCACTTGCTGTTGGAGCCATACAGAGTTCAAGGGTTGACAGGTAAAGAGGTTTGTTTACAAATCACAAGTTGTGGGTTTGAGCAGGTCGGTGGTTCTCAGGGTTCAGCAGTTGTGGAACTCTAAAATAAGTCATTTGTATAACTTCAAAATCATATTGTTTTGGAACAGTAAAACCATCAGTATTTTAACTATGGGCCTCACCCACTTTTTGCTAGAAATCTTTGTAAATCAGAACTTTCTGCTCATTTTCTGGTGGCATAGCTCAAGAAATACTTTACTCGCAGACTGATGGTGGTGGAGGAAAAAAGGAAAGATGCATAATATCCATCCATTATTCAACCTGCTGTATCCTAACACAAGCAATAATGTAATAATAAGTAGAAATCTAGTATGTGAAAGAATTATTTTGAATAAGCAGGTTATCAATAGGAGTACAAAGCTTATTGTGTAGTCAGGTCATCTCAAGTTTATTTATAGAGCACATTTAAAACAATACAAGTTGACCAAAGTGCTGTACAGCTGCCATAAATACATTAATGCATACATTATGTATATGCAATAAAAAAAATATACCAATGTAAATACAGTAATCCCTCCTCGATCGCGGGGGTTGCGTTCCAGAACCCCCCACGATAGATGAAAATCCGCAAAGTAGAAACCATAGGTTTGTATGGTTATTTTTATATATTTTAAGCCCTTATAAACTCTCCCACACTGTTAACATTATTAGAGCCCTCTAGACATGAAATAACACCCTTCAGTCAAAAGTTTAAACTGTGCTCCATGACAAGACAGAGATGACAGTTCTTTCTCACAATTAAAAGAATGCAAACATAACTTCCTCTTCAAATGCGTGTCAGGAGCAGAGAATGTCAGAGAGAGCGAGCAAGAGAAAAGCAAACAATCAAAAAATCAACACGTGCTTTTAAGTATGTCGAAGCACCGCGATAAAGCGGCATTTTGTAGGGGAGCGTCCGTATCCTCTAGGCAAACAGCCTCTGTGCAAACAGCCCCTCTGTTCACACCCCCTCCGTCAGGCAGAGAGAGTGAGAGAGACAGAGAAAAGCAAACAATCAAGCACCGCGCGGGAAGCATATCGTATATCATTGAGGAGTTTTATTTAATATGTAGTACATGCTCTGATTGGGTAGCTTCTAAGCCATCCGCCAATAGCATCCGTTGTATGAAATCAACTGGTCAAACAAACTGAGGAAGCATGTACCATAAATTAAATGACCCATTACCAGCGGAAAATCCGTGATGTATATATTTAGATATGCTTACATTTAAAATCCGCGATGGAGTGAAGCCGTGAAAGTCGAAGCGTGATATAGCGAGGGATCACTGTACTCACAAGTTTAAAAAGCTAAGGGAGAAAGATAGGCTTTCAGGTGGGCTTTAAAAGAGAGAGTTGGTGCTGACCTAATATAAAAAGGTAGACTATCCCAAAGCTTAGGGTCAGCTACAGCAAAAGCACGGCCCCCTCTAAGCTTAAGTCTAGAACTAGGCATGACCAAAAACGTCTGGTCAGAGGACCTCCATGATCATGAAGGAGAGTAAGGGTGTAAGATAAAGGGGGGCTAAACCATTCAGGGACTTAAAAACAAACAGTAACATTTTAAACTCAGTCCTGTAGCGAACGGGAAGCCAGTGAAGAGAAGCTAAGACTGGTGTGATGCGATTCTGCTTTTGTGTGGCTGTTAGAAGCCTGGCAGCAGCATTCTGGACTAACTGAAGACGAGCAAACCATGACTGATTAAGTCCCAATTCTTTAATGAGTTGCAATAATCAAGCCAAGAAGAGACAAACACATGAATTAGTGTTTCAAAATCATGCACAGATCACAGTGACGTGTTGAACGTTGATTGAATTTTAGTGCCTCCTACAGAGACTCCTTCATTTGTTCAGGGGAACTAACTTCATTAACATTCTCCGGCCCGCTCAGTATAATTGCAGGTCAAGTGTGGCCAATGACAACTTCAGCAGCACTGGCCGCCAGGCAGAAAGCAATCCTGAAGAGCTTATTGGTCAATAGTAGGCCCAATTTACACAGAAGCCCACAGGGTACCAAATTGAAGTCCCCAGTTCACATAACCCACATGTCATTGGGAATGTGCAGGGAAAACGGGAGTACCAAGTAGTTACCCACACAGACATGGAAAGACCCTACTTATAATGGCCAGCAGTGGGATTTGAGCCCAGGATACTGGAACCATGAGGCAGCAGCACTAATCACAATGCCATCATGCCCCCCTACTTTATTGCTATGCCTTCTAGCAAAATGTCTTCAAATCACTGTCATGTTTGCTCATCTATTTGTTCATCTGCAATACCTGTGTAATTAATGAACCAACGTCAATACTTTGTCTGTCATGTAGAGACAAGGGTCTAGTTTTGCACACATGCCAACACCACTTAAACAAAAAGAGAACACAAAAGTCTTCAGGATATTTATGAGAGCCCAGTCTAGTTCACATCATTTTGAAAAACCTCAAAAATATAAAAAACTAAGAAGTGTTAACTTCCTGCATTGTCTTGATGCTAAAATGCAGCAGTAGTTGGATGTCTGATGGCCCACGTGGTGAATAGTTGCTTTGTTGCGATAATATGGACTTATTCTTACCTTGAAACAGATCGCTGTCAAACTTTTAAAGCGTGTGTATAGAATTAAAGCAATGAAATCATCATCCCCTTGTGATGCTGATTACACGATATCAAGCATTGATGTTGTATACATTTGAGTGTTCTTCCATTTACAGATGTGACATTATGCAGCATAATAATGTAACGTATCAAGACAGGAAGAGTGCAGACTGGCAGTGCTTTACTGCCATCTGGCTCTCAACTCCAGTACCTCCTTGTCCATAGTTAACTTATGAGTCTGGCGCTCCTCTTCACATCAGATGCATAGGCTTCATGAGAAAGGTCTTGAAATAAAGCAGCTCTCTTATATACCAAATCACGTATTTTCAATTTAGTTCTCAGTATGATGGAGAATTGTAATGTGGTCTCATCCTTACTTTGGATTATTCATCAGGTATGGAATGAAATTCAACTTATTTAGTCATCCATCCATCCCTTCATTTTGCTGGTGATGTTTATGGTGATGGTAGTATGAGGAACTTCAGATTCAAGGTCTTTCTATCACTCCAGTGGCCATTGGTGAATTTAGACCACACAAACATGCTTCTGTTCGTGTTCTCTGCCTGGTACGTGTACAGCTGTAGTTGACCTTTGGATTCATTCACCATAGGCCCAGACCACATAAACCATCACCTCTGAATCTGGAGGAAAGTTATCTTAGATTGCTGAACTCCTTATCCTATAGTGGAGAATAAACTCGGCAACTGTGCAGGAAATCCTATCTGGGAAGTCAAATGTTTTTGAGGTAATATATTAGTCTAGCTAACACTTCTGGTGAATCATGCCTACTAATTTATTTTATTATTGGCAAAGTGGCAGGAGCATGACAAAGGGGTTCATTCTGTTCTGGCAAAATTAATTCCACTACTGCTATTATGTTATTGTCAGTAATCTTTGAGAAACCCTAGGACGTGTAGGTGACATAATTGGAGACAGATATTCATAAAGAATACATAAAGAGGTGTTGGTGGAGACACTCATGCTAAAGTTTACGTTGTGGGTCTCCATTGTTTGCATATATGAGCGCCTTCATGAGAAACTTGCCATATGCAGTTTCTTTTTTGGTTAAAGTCCACTTCAGTTGAAAGTGACCTTTTTCATCATTTCCCTTTCAGAAGCACCTTGTTTGTGGTACGGTGAAGGCGGCAGGACTATCAGCCCACCAGTATTTTGAGTAAGTACTGTGCTGAATAGTTGTCTCTGGTTGACCCTCTACTTTGATCTGTTTTGTTTGTTTTCTTTTCTCTCTTTTCAAGATTTCAGTTATGTATTGCTGTGGACTCGTACCATAAAGCACCTCAGTGTGCAGATTTGCATTGTGGTGAACTGCCAGTGGGCAACAGTGAACCTGCAACATCTGGGTCAGAAACAGTCACTTTACAGTGTGAGATAATAGGAGAGTCACTTTACAGTGTGAGATAATAGGAGAACTCTTCATCTCTCAGCTGTGCAGATACCACTTCTGAACACTGCAAGTTAAGGGCTTCCTGCTGATGTCAACTGAACTCTTTATCTCTCTCTGCTTCTCTCTAGGTCCCCATCTTTTCGGGGCAACAGCACCACTACCATCTGTCCACAGTGCAAATCCCATCCTCGTCACCAAGTGTATTGCTGTGAACTCTCACCTCAAAGTCTCTTGATTTGAAGATTTGCACAGCAGACAGGTGGAGTGTAGAGGCGGAGTTGTGCAAAAAAATGTGGGGGCCTGAGAGAGACCACAAGCTCAGCTGACATCACCAGGAAACACTTCACTCACACTGTTCAGAAGTGGCATTTTTGTAGCTGAGAGATACAGAGCTCTCCAGATACAGTAGCTCATGCTGTGCTTCTGTGCCAAACATTGTGTGTTCGCAGTTGACCACTACCAATTCACCACAATGCAAACTGAGATGCTTCATGGTTCGAGTCCACAGCAGTAGATTTGGCGACGAGGATGGGATTTGCACTCTAGATGGGTGGAGAGTGGTGGCAGTGTTGCTCAGAAAAGATGGGGACTGAGGGAGAGAGAGCGAGCTGAGCTGATGTTACAAAAAAGTTCTCCACCTGTTGTGTTTAGAGACCATTTCTGTGTGGCTAAGACTAGCAGCTCCTCTATTAGCTCAAGCTGTAAGGATAACAATTTTGAGTAAGACATTATGGGTTCGTGACTGACCACTGATGGTTCTCCCTCATGCAAACCTTTGAACTGAGATGTTTGTGGTGTGAGTCCACAGCATGACAAGTTATTTTCAAGTTTGTTTCCCGTTGCTATGTATTTATTATGTGTGTGGTAGTGTTCATTATTAAAGGCTCCATGTAAGTATCAATTTGAATTGCAAAGTTTGAGAATCTGTGATTGTGGTAATGAAGCCACATTGAGGTGACATTGCTTTTGTTGTTGCAGGGTTCGGTGCTCACAGATGAAGGAGGCTTCTGTTTCCAAGTATGGATCCCAGGTGCAAGGTAAGCTGCCTTTGAGGTGCTTGACAGTGTACTAACCTGTGGTCAGTAGCTAGGTGAGCTCCTGCCCAGGAGAGAGCTTGCTTATCTTTGGCCTGCTGTGCACACGTTGTGAGGTTGAACTCTGTTCAGTTGAAAAATGTGCCCATCCTACCGAAGAACAGACCCTACTATTGTTATGTCTTGGGAGTGATTCACCAACTTACTCCCAGTTGTGTCCTCATGCAGCCTTGGTGACACTTGGTGATCTGTAAATAATTTCCTGTTTTTCAGGGGAGTCATGGGAAGAAATCATACGGGTAATGACCTATGCAGCTGTGAGGTTTGAGCTTCTAACCACTGCCCATCGCAGCCCAGTAAGAGCACCATGTGCCCGAGGATCAGCATTTTTGGACAGCAGAGTGAATGAGCTGAAGGCGAGACTCACTTCTGCTATAATGTTCTTGTTTTCTCAGGTGACTCTTGATGTTAGAAAGGAGAGTAGCTTGTCGACTAAGAGCATGCGCAGTGGTGCGTTTGTGATGTACAACTGTGCTCGACTGGCCACGCTGTTTCAGAACTACTTTGATTCGATACAACAAGGTAAGATGGCACCCTGTATGCCATTCTGTATGCTCCACAGATGCATTTTGATGTCACTCGAAGTTTTTCTGTTGCTGCATGAAAATACCATAGTGGCTTGACAAATATGTAACAAGATTGCTTCTGGATCTACCACTACTGACTTGTTTTTTGTTCTGGATAAAGTTAAATTAAACTTGCAGTGCTAACAATCAGGAATCCAGAAACAGTTTTACTCTCACCAAGCACTACTGGTGCCAGTTGACAAAAAAATATTGATAAAGCAAATTTAGTTTTGTAATCAAGTCGCTCTGCTTGTTCACATGCGCATTGTTGACACTAGATCTCTAACGCATATTTTGTCCTTGCACGTTTTATTGTTATTTCAGGACTTTATCCAGAAATGCCAGAGCCATCTCAGATCAGCACATCATCACTCAGAGATGAGGTGAGTTTCCGGTTATCCATCCATCCATTTTCTAAACCCACTTATCTAGAGCAGTGTCGCGAGGGAGCCGGACCCTGTCCCAGCAAGCATTTGGTGGAAGGCAGCAACAAACCCCGGACAGAACACTAGAGCTTCCTGTTATCCATTCTCAAGTTAAAGATTAAATACACTTGGAATTAATTTACTTATGCTATTACTTTTCTCTTTGAAGGGAGAGTGGCAGCTGCTCTTTAACTATGTGGTGCCATTCCCTGAGTTGCAAGACCAAGTGATCAAATCCTTAGATGTATCTACCAGCATTCGAATCAACCTCGGTACTGAGTTGGTGAGTGTCAGCTTCTGAAGGGTTTGACTTGCTTGATGCCATGTTCAGCCATCTGACTCTCATTTTTCCTTACAGATGAGCAGGTTCCTGGTAGCCCTCAGCATGGATTTCAGCTCATATTACAATAGGGTGCATGTACTTGGGGTAAGTACCTGGGCAGGATGGGTAATGATGCAGTTAGGCCCCTAGACTTCTTCATGTTTTGTATGCTACTGTACATTGAATTATTATGGAGACTGACATGGTTTGTTTATTTTTTTGTGGTATTGTATTATTGTGGTGTTTGTATAGAAATTTTGTGTTACTGTTGACTTGCTGAAAATCTGACTACATCCTCACTACTGTGTTTTCATTTAAAAATAGCTTTCTTAAGCAAAAATAAACTCCGTCCACACTGGCGCCCCCACACATTGCTTATGAACATATTTTTGTCCGCACTGAAATGACTGAAAATGCATACAATGTAGACGTTCACTTACACTTGACGTGAGTGTGTCTTCAGAAAAATTGGAAAAGACAATAAAGCTGCCGGCCGTATCGTTTATCGCAAAACTGTAGCAAGCAGTAAATCATTTGCCATGTATGCAGCACTGAAACTGTACAAAATGCACTTTTTATGCATACAGATGATCAACACAACAAGCGCCATGGAAAGCAGCTTCTCTGTGTTGCATATAAGTTGATAAATATTTAGTATGTCTTTATTTGTAGAAATAGCATTTTACTTGTTATAATGTTTAAAAAGCAAGGTAAGTGGACAAACCAGTTCTTTAGGCTACCCACAGAACTTTAATTTTATGACCGAATTGGTGGTCACCTGTGACATTGAGGGTTAGTTTTACTGCTTAGCGACTTGCATTTCCTTTCTTGGTTGTTCGTTTGAAGGATGCTGATGAGAAACAAAATGAGGGGTTGTGCCTGATCTGTTCCACTGGTGAATGGCCCAGGATGGTGTGTGTTTGTCAGGTGATTAACAAGGACAATAAAAGAGAGAGGTTTGCCAAAGGCATTTTGCCATGTTGCATCCTGAAGAAAGCAGGCTGCCAGGGCCTGTGCAGATTTTGAGCTTACCAGGAAGAGTACACATCTAGTACATCAGGTTGTATGGTTTTGGTTTGCAAAGCCACATTCTTTTTGTTTGTATGGCACTAGTTAAAATACAATTTATTACCTATAATACATTGTTGAAAGTGTATCGCTTTATCCTGCCTGTTCTTTCACTCAGTGTAATTGTGTGAGGTTATAGATGAAGAAGAGAAGGATGGAGGAAGTGCTTAACTGAAGTAGGGTATCTGACCACAGGTTGGCAAGTGTATGGGATTTGAGGAATTTTAGTTAAGTCAACATAATAAAGAATATAAAAAGGAACGCAGGATCACCATAGGACCCTACCAGACAAAGCGCTGCCGTGATAGAGTATGAATTTCTTCTGTTAAGGGTGACCATTCAGGGAATGAGACATTGCAATGAGCAGGATCCAATCAGAGAAGAGCTAACTAATAAGAATGAACAAATCAGAGCTTGATTAGTGTCTGCATTTTTGAAAACTCCATTTTCCTCCCTTTTCAGAAGCATACGATTCTGGAGAATGTTTTCAAAAAGTCTCCAATTTTGGGGGTGAAAAACGTCAAGAGTAGCATGGACCAAAGGCTGTGTCTGTTTTTAAATGAAAACCTAATAGTGTGGATGTACCCTCTTTGTCCTTTCTAAAAGAGACAATACTGGGTGGGTAAATGCAATAAGAGAATTTTCCAAGGAGTCCAAGTATTTAGCCTTCTCTTCTGTTGCCCCACTTGTGTTCTTTGCCACAGGAGCCATTGCCACATCTTTTTGCTCAGATGTTTGCCCGTCTGCAGCTGCTGAAAGCAGTAAGAGAGATCTTCCACACAGTTCTGCAAACGCTGCACATTCCTCCACTCCCCCAGGTTTAGCAGTGAACAAAAGCCACCCATCGTGGAGAGCAGGTACACTATTTTGAGCTGCTGAAGCCATTGAAGAGAGAAATCGTATTGTTCATTAGACACACGGTATGCTCTGTGGAGTTCTGGTCAAGACATCTCCTGGAAAAATCTGAAACCTATAGATCACAAAGTGGGAATGCAGTGATGCTCATTCTTCTTGAACACAGAGTGTGCTTTAAGAAAAGCAGATTGGGTATCTTTATAGCCTGGGATCTTAGTTGTCTGTGGGCTGTGCTGAGAAGAAATGTTTATCGATGCCCTGATCCTGTGGCAGATTGCCTCCCTTTTTGAGTTGGCCAGAGGATGTGCAAATGTGATTAATGTGCCTGAGGCTTAAGGAGAGAGCATCCTGGAGAAAGTAGAGAACTTGCTGATTGGTGACCCCATTTGTCAGTCATGATGCTCATACTGAAGAAAAGATTTAATTAAGAAGAGCGACGAGTATTTTGTTCATTTGGGAATGTTCATTTAATACCATTAAAATCCGTACAAAATGTAATCATGATTAGTGGAAGCATGATTTTCTCCCATGTGTCTCTAAATTCACAGTTACAAGATGAACAATAAGATCAGTATTCTTACATGAGAAAGGTAAATGGAGATTACGAAAGATGAGCTGGACTTGCAGTGTTTTCCTTCATCACATTTAAACGTAAGGAAAGTCTACACCAGTATGTAACGAACGCAGGGCTAATGTGTGCACGAACGCTTTAAGATGAAGTCGTGAAACGGGGATTTTGCTGTTGTAGTTGCTTGGAGGTGGTAGACATTTTAACAGTTTAAATTATAGCATCCAAATTCTCATATTAATATTTTAACAAACTAGTGGTTCGTGCTGCTGCCTGTGAGCTCCAGAGCTCAGCTTGTGCCCTGCCCTTGTGGATTTTGCACGTTCTCCTCCTTGTCTACATTTCTTCTTTCGGGGGGTGCTTTGGCTTTTTCCCTACATCCCGTGGATTAATTTGCAACTTTGTCTTGATTTGATACACTGGTATCAAAAATTATGCAAACCCTTTGGAATTACTGGTCATAAATAGGGATTTTGGTCTTAGTCACAAGTATAGACAAACCCAATATGCTTATATTAATAACGCACAAACAATTAGAGTTGTGTTTGTCTTTATTGAGCACATACGTCAAACATTCATAGTGTGCTGCGGAAAAAGTAAATGAATCCTTGAATTTAATAACTGGCAGCAATAACCTCTAACAAGCGCTTCTGGTAGCTGTAGATCATTGTGCAGGGGGCATTGTGGACCATTCTTGGTGATAGAACTGCTTCAGCTCAGCCATATTCTTAAGATGTCTGGGGTGAATGGCTCTCATGAGGTCTTTCCACAGCATCTCCATTGGGTTAAGGTCTGGGCTCTCACTAGGCCACCCTAAAAGGCCTGCACTCCCTGGGACACTGAACTGTATTTGTTTGTACAGGCGCATGAGGGATGCATGGAGCAGAACCCCACTGTGGGTACTCGGTGAGCAAGCAGTGTACTGCCAATTCAGTGACCAGTGCAAAAAATGATAAGACCCTTCTGTCTACCCCAGAGGTTGTCACTGACATTGTGGATCATATATAAAGAAGTCCTCGTAAGGTGATGTGGTGGTTGTCACAACAGGGCAGGTGTCACAGAGGTCCATGACTTGCACCCTGTTTGTTTGTGCTCTGCCTGGTGTTGTATGTTGTCAGTTTTTAAGAACACAAATGGTCAGTACTCTGACATGACGTACGGCACATCGCACAGCGTAGCACCTGCTATACTGCCATGGGTACCTGTAGGTGCTTCTTAAAGGGTTCAGGAATAAATAGAAGAGGATGGTCGTCATAAATCAAGAACTATTAACGCTTATGTGCATAAAACACACTTAGTGTGTACACTGCCTTTTTTGCTAAACTTCTTCATCCCAGGATTTCAAGTATTAAAAAAGTGAGAACTGTAAATCGCTTCGGTTTAAGTGGAGGCCAGCAGTCGCAGGGCCACATCTGGGAGGCTACGTGATTTGGGCAGGATGGCAGATTTATGTGAAGTCTGCAAGTTGTAACAAGATGGCTGGCTGGTATGCAACTTTTTAGTAGGCTGACACAATCCGAGAGCATTTCTGCCATTTGGCACAGAGGCCACGTTTGGTTGTTTATTTTTAACGCATTATTTTAAATGTATTGATAAAAATCAAAAAGGTTTGTTGTCCAAGTAGTGAAGAGATGTGCAAGTGCTGCCAAAAGAAGACATGAATGCTCGAATTCACGGACAGCACAAAGTCTATGTTGCTAAGTTCATCTCTCCGACAGTTTCTGCCGTTATTAAAATGTCTCTTGTTTTGAAAGCGAGCTTCCCTGTGGTCTGTTGACACTGGCAGCTTTTGGGTGTGTTTGTTTGGATTGTTAAACCTGAATGAGTGCCTACAATATATATATATATATATATATATATATATATATATATATATATAT
>JANRMT010062840.1:3696616-3726314 GCA_026402145.1 Polypterus bichir lapradei | reverse complement strand
ATATATATATATATATATATATATATATATATATATTTTAAAAAAAGCAGTGGCAGATTTGCCAATACGAGTACACCAAAGTGTGTGAGCTGCCACCACACCCTATGCTGAGTGAGTCACTGGCCTGGCATCTGCCAGCCACTGTTTTGCCTTATCTAAACCTACCAGACTTGTCCCTGGCATGATGAGGTGTTTACTCCAAATGTAAAGGATAAAGGTGACCTGGCCAGCGAGATTTGTCAATGAGGCTCCTCACAGATATTAAAATGTGACACTTGGATTGTGAGGGCATCACTGCCCACCTGGCGGAATAGGGTAGGGTTAAACTGTAATAAATTTGGCACTAACGACCACCTTAAAAGAGTTCATTCTTTTGTATTAACACCATCATGCTATAACAGAACGGGGTGGCACTTTTCTTCTCTTATTCTCAAACCCACTTCAAGGAATACTTCACTCAAAAGTGACTGAGATGACTCAGTGTGAAGGAGGGCATGTTAATACATGGGCCCACTGATGGACTGGTGTCGTGTCCAGGCCCGTTTCCTGCTATTGATGCAGTGCTACTGGCATGAGCTGTGGCACCATGCAGCCTCTAATCATATTAACCCAAAAATGTTTTTGTTTTTATATGTTAGTGACCCTAATTAGGTTGTAGTGATGGCAGACAAAAAAAAAAATCTCGTTTTCACATCTACTGTACACTCACCGGCCACTTTATTAGGTTCATACATTCAACTGCTTGTTAACACAAATATCTAATCAGCCAATCACATGGCAGCAACTCAGTGCATTCAGGCATGCAGACATTGTGAAAGCGACCTAGGCCCAGTTGTTCAAAAGTAATCCAATGGGATTTGGGATAACAGATTGGTATACATCTGTCCTCTGTCAGCACAAAATCTTCTTTCCTTGTTGGGAGAATGAGAACTGCAAGTAGGCATTGTGCTATTACTGAATTTTTTGGAGGTGGAGTTGAGTCCTTTCCTGTCCTCGTTTGGAGACCAGAGAAAGAGCCTGCACAAGGAGCAACCAGTATATAAGGATGGACCTGCTGCCAATACACTTTGAAGCCTATGGATGGATGATGTCATCCATCCGGAAAAACATTTCAGTGCAGTGACGAAAATGGCAGACTCTATAGATCAAGATCATACCTTGATATTGTCTTGCTATGGCTTCCTTTCGTCTGTTATACCGCGTAAAATCGTCATTAAAGAAAGCTAAGTATAATTCTCTCATGTGATTCTTTGTTGTACTGCCATAATCACTATGGGAGGGATATCGCCTTTTAATATCATATTTCTATATTTTCGGTTACTTAAAATGCCGCAATTTAAAAGAACTTAGTCCAACAAGGGAGCTTTTGCTTCTAAAGGAAACGGACAGTGACAATGTAAATAAAGTAGGGAATAAGACATGAAGCCTTTTGGTATAGTCAAAGGAAAAAAATCCCTGTGAAATACCAGTAATCAAGCAAAATCTCAAAGCTCAAAAAGCTCTACTGTCCATTGTATTTTAATGAAAATGACAATTACTATTATTCAAGTCATCAGTCGGAAGTAATGTCTTACAATTGCATCCCTGATCACACGTCCAGTCTGGCCTTCATTTGGAGCGAACATTGGAGGTTGCTCTGGTTGCACTTCATCAGGCTCAGGTCCATCATATATGTCATCAAGAGGAACATTACGCCTGGTGGCAATGTTATGCAGGACAATACAGGCTAGTATTATATTGCATGCCACCTTGGGTTCCACCCGCAAGTAGTTAAGGCATGCAAAGCGCCTCTTCAGGACTCCATTTAATCGCTCAGTTGCGCATCTTGTTTTGCAATGTGCAGAGTTGAAGCCTGCCTGCTCAGGTGTGTTTGCAACTGGAAAAGGGGTTATCAGCCATGGTAGGAATGGATAAGCACTGTCACCCAATATTATGCCATTTGGTCGGTTTGACTGGAGCTTTCTGTATAGTGCGCTGTCCCTCAGGATACGTGCATCATGGACAAACCCTGGCCACTTGACAACACAGTTTGTGATGATGAGGTCAGCGTTGGCCACAAGCTGGACATTGATGCTGTGCCTCCCTTTTCGGTTCACATACTGCCACTCCCTTTCATGAGGCGCTTGAATGTGCACATGAGTAAAAATGAATAACACCATTAGTATTAGGCATGTTACCCAAAAGAAAGAAACTTTGCTTAGTATGCGCCATCTGGTCATCCTTGGGAAATGAAACAAATTCATTGACCAGACTGGCCTATTCAACTGAGACAGCTTTCACCACATTACTAACAGTTGATTTGTCCACTCCCATATTGTCACCAACAACCTGGTAGAAAGTCCCAGAGGCATAAAAGCGCAGTGCAATTATGGTACTCCTTTTGGTTTTGTGCTGTACCTTTGGCCTGACAAGGTCTGCAATGTACTTGATATCATCCCTCCCAAAGCGAAAACGGGCATACAGTTCCTCTGTAGTGTATTGCGCAAGTGGTTTGGCACGCTCAGCATACATTCTTTCATGGTATTTTCTCCTTCCCAACCTGTGGTAGCGATGAACAACACCTGCCATGCCAGTGCCTCGGTAAACCTATGACCGAGGTGTGTAAGAAATTGGTGATTTTATTTGGTCACACACCAATTAAGCAACAACGAGCTGACTGGTTTGTCATGTGTTGAATTACCCCAATCAAGCACAGGGCCTGTAAAATCAGTGTTAGCTACACAAAAGAGATGGAACCATGGACTCAAAAGGGCCTAATTTCACAGTGGCAGAAAACCATGCACTGTTGGAGGGTGTTAGGTGCCATTATTCCTCCATAGTAGGACACCTCAGTTCATTGAAGGGGAGAGAAGTGACCAAGATATGCAAACAGAACATTTGGGAGGACATCACCAAGAATGTGAATGCTATAGGGGCTGGTCAGAGAAGGACCACAAAACAAGTCATATTAAGGCAGCAAAGGACCTTGCTGAGGCCAAAAACCACACAATGGGTAACAAGCCTTTCAAGAGGGGTGAGTATACTGACATTGTCCTTGACATTATTGATGGTGACAAATCAGAAGCTCTGCATGGAATTGATGGTGTTGAAGTTGATGGTGAGCCCACAGCTGCAGAGGAGGGTGGGCCTGGACCTCCTAATGAAGAGGAAATATTTGTCCTCAATCTCAGTCAAGTGGTTGAGGAAGAAGGTGGATCCTCACAGATAGAGCCAGCTGTTATCACAGAACCTTTAAAAAGAAAGCGTAAGCATTCTCCAAACCTGGATGGTGACGCATATGAGGTGCTTCTTACAAGAGAAACTGAAAGAGCAGAAGTGCAGATTTTTCTGGCAAAGGAACAACTCCTCCTTATCCAACTACAACAAACTAAAGTCAGAATGGAAATCCAAATCCTAAAAGCAGAAATTGAAAGAGCTGGTCTCTGTACCAATGAGGAACTGTGAGTGTTCCTTATTTTGTTGACTACTGGACTTTTTTGTTTTACAATTATATAAAAATAACCACAGTGCATATGTGGGGAAATATTTTATTCTTTCAGTCATTCATTCATTTATTCTTGCGAGATTGAAATGGAATCTGGCTGTTTATAAATGAAATGGAAAAATATTTGTTTATTGTGGTGTTTTCTGTTTCTTCCAAGTAACACACATGATGGCTATTTGGCTACTGGTATTTTTGGTCCTCCTGTTGTTCTTTACATAGCCAGTAGGCTACACTGTGGGTTCCATTTAAAGCACTAGCAAACTGAATTTGGTAATCCTGAATATTCTGTATCTGGATAACTGTGATCCAATCTAGTGTTGCTTTGAAAAACCAGCATGAAAGTAAAATGAATTACCAGATCCTGGATAGCAAAACAAGGGATTTCAAAATCCAGATAATTTTTATCCCAATTAAATATTCTGAACAACTGGGCCCTGATGAAGTTCAAACCGAGCCACAGAATGGGGAAGAAAGGTGGTTGAAGTGACTGTGAACGTGGCATGGATGTTGGTGCCAGACGGGCTAGTCGGAGTATTTCAGCAACTGCTCATCTAGTGGGATTTTCACGCACAACCATCTTTACAGAGAATGACATGAAAAATGGAAAATACCCAGTGTGTGGCAGTTCTCTGGGTGAAAAGGCCTTGTTGATACCTGAGTTAAAGGAAAATGGCCAGACTGCTTTGAGTTGATAGAAAGGCAACGGTAACTCAGATAACCACTTGTTACAACCTGTGTCTGCAAAAGAGCATCTTTGAATGCACAACACGTTGAACCTTGAAGCAGGTGGGCTACAGCAGCAGAAACCCACACTCGGTGCCATTCCTGTCAGCTAAGAACAGGCAACCGAGGCTACAATTCACACGAGCTCACCAAAATTGGACAATAGAAGATTGGAAAAACTGCCAGTTCTGATGAATTTCAATGGTAGGATCAGAATTCAGAGAGTTTAATGTGTCAACGGAGGTGAAGCCTGCATTTTATAGTGCACTGGTGAGGCCGCACCTGGAGTACAGGGTACAGTTTTGATCTTCATGTTACTCAACGTGATGTTATTTTGGAAGGATTTAAGTGGATAGGACTGATGAGCTTTCTTTGGTTGAAAGGCTTGTTCTTGTCCAGATTGTTCTAATTACAAGAAAATGAAGTCCGGAAAGGAATGAGCAAGCAGATTCTGGGACTGAGAAGTATGAGCTATGAGAAGAAATTGAAGGAACGTTTTCAGTCTAGGAAAACTGCAAATAAGATGTGAACTGAAGTGTTTATAAAGTTTTGAAGGGAATTAGTATGATAAATCTCAGGTGTTCCTTTAAAATAAATTCATCAACAAGAGCATGGGGGCATGATTGGAAATTTGTTGAGGGCAGATTTTGCACAAATGTTTCTTCACGCAAAGAACCACAGAAAAATGGAATAACTGACCAAGTGTTGTTGTAGAGGGTAGGACTCAAGGGACTTTCAAATCTCGACTTGATGTTCTTTTGGACAACCTTGATGAGGAGGATGGACGAGTGTGTTGGGCTGAATATCCTGTTCCTGTCACAGTTGTTGTAATGTTCTAATATGTCAGGCCGCATTCACACCCGGAGTTGTACTGAGTGAACAAGAGGCAGGAGAACTGCTTTGGATGTGTGACCTGATTTATGGAGAATGAGGACTTGAGGGTGCAGAGACATGCTGAGCCACTAGAGGGAGCCGTTGACGAGTGCCCCAATAGCCAAAGTGGACTGCCTCAACCCTGACATTGATTATGAGGCATGGCTCAAATATGACCTCAGGAGCAGAACTAAAGACACCACACCGGACACACACTGGAGGGAGGACTGGCTGAAGGTTCACTTGCTTTAGGAAGTCAGGCTAAGATTAAGTGAGACTCGTGGTGAGACAGAGATTGCTTTAGATGGTACCTGGTGGGTTAGCAAAAGGACAAGCCACCACATCAAGTGGACACCTTTATGATACTGTTAGGATTTGGTTTCTACTTCTGTTTTTTAAATGTTTTTCTTCTTGGATTACTGTGGTCTGGGGTTTGTTTGGATCACCGAATATTTTTGGAGTTTCTGTTTGCTTTAATAGTTAAAAAATATTTTGGACCACATCATCTGCCATTTTGTATTTTCATCATCACTTTTTTTCCTCCTGTTGTTAGGGGCAGCTTCATGTGTTGTTAGGGGTGTGTCCTCTAAGGTCAACGTGACGGGTTTAAAGGTCGTCCAGGATTTCACTTCCTTACCTGGGTTGCGGATTCCAAACCATTTTTCAATCTGCTCTTCTTTAAAGAACTTTCAGTTCTAATCCTACTTTTGGTTTTTCACTTTTACTGTACTGCTGAATTCTTTACGATGATTTTCGTGTTGCCACTCGTCTTATTATTTACCCGGTTTTCTGTTTAAACGTCTGTCTGCTGGTTCAGCTCAAACACCTGTCCATGCGCAGACGTGGCAGACACATCTTCGTGTTGTTGCGTGGATGGAGAGATGTCAGAAAGGTGCTCTTCATTTTCATCTGTCAAACAACTCGCACACTTTAGAACAAAAAGTTCAGACCACGAGAAATAAAAACAAGCAACGGCAAAGCATTGGTGTGGAGTTTTTTTTTAGAACTCATTTTAATCTTCAGACTCGGCTCGTTTACACTTGTACATTGCAAAGTAAAAATGGCCGACTCACGTCAGCCTCCTTCAAAAGAGACAACTTGTGAGGGCAGCGAACCCGCTGCTCCTGTCACATTTACACATGGTCATGACTAAGAAAGGGGGCGGGTGCATGAGGCTCCAGATGGCCCCCGCTAAGGGAACGTTGTCCTCAGTTTTGTGACTTGACCCAAAGTCCCAGTCAGTCACTAATGCTTTGCTGGAGTAGAGGCTCCTTGTCAGTTAGTGCAAGCTGATTATTATGGGGTTGAGGTGTAGGGAGGATCAATTGTTATTGGCTCCTCCAGCCCAACCTTTTCTTTTCTAGTCCTCTAATTTTAATTCGTTCTTTTCTATGAACATCATAGTTATTGGCTGAAAGAAAAGAAGTGCGGTATGATAAAAGAAAAGAAGAAAAAACTGACCGGCCTGGATGGGTCGCTTCTCATTTTAGAGGAATGTATTCAGTCGATATAGCACCTTTAGCAGAGAGCGCCATCACCAGGCGCGATGGACTAAATGTGCACGTGCCATCTGGTCACCTGACCTCATTCACCCGCTCACATCCAGTCACTCAAACTCGGGACGCACGTTTTGCCCCAGCACACTGACACACAAACCCACCCAGTGAGCAGTATGACTTGGGGGTCTTAGTCTAGCCACCTTGGACCATTTTTTGTTTTTTGATTTCTTTTCAATATCCCACAAACAGGAAAAAAAAATAACAGCAATAATAAAGCAGGCAACTCTTGTTGCAGAAAGAAAATAAATACATATGTAAACAATAAGTTATAAAATGGTTTTAAAGGCTTTTTGTGTCTTGGCAAAGGTAGATTTTTTTTGGCAACAATACTATAAAAAAATCTAGAAGGGAAAAAAAGCAAAAAGAAACTAACGAATGTCGTATGCTGCTGCATCGGTGGTAACACAAACGGGGTGTGGAGTGAAAGCAGGGAGAGGCCCGTCACGCTAAGCTCTACATGTTGCTAGTGTCCGTCCTCCCAACCTTTATTTTAATTTTTTTTTTTACAATTTTTTTTTCCTTTGATGTTTGTAAACAAAAGACGATGTCAAAATGATTATAAAATGATAACGGTTTCTACCCTAAACACCCTGAACCCTCCCCGGTGGCTGTAGGATCGCTGTGACGGGACTGTCTCCTCGACTCTACACACAGCGTCCGATGACAGCGGGGTGAGTCTAGGAGCTGTCGCCACTTTGTTTTCCAAAAGCAAATTCTCGCACCGCTCAGCCCACCTTTGTTCATTTTGGCCTCGTGGTGCCTCTCGTCATCGCAAGTGTCGGTAAGAGGGGACTGCATAGGAGAGACGACTGATATGGCCCGAGTGTTCAGAGGCTGAAGGCATGTGGTTTTGGTTTCTTGGCATATATGGAGATCTTTAACGTTAGCGGGGTTGGTGGCGGGTGAGAGCTGAAGTGGTCTCTCGACTTCCCCCTTCTGGTTAATCCGCTAATTTTTGCCCATGCTAGTGGCCGGTTGCCTTGCTTTCTACTTGACCCAGTAATAACTGTCAGCACTTTACTAAACCCATAATGGGAAGAGTGGACCAGCTGACCATCCACCATACTTGGTTCCAAAACAGCAAGCAAGGTGAGCCTGGCAGCCAAGGATTGGTCGTTCATCTTGTAAATGTGCAAAAGCAGTTTTAGAAACAGCACAATAGAAATAGTGTCCTCTGATGAAAAAAGATACAAAATGTATAAAAAAAATGGGTTCTTTCCTTGTCTTTTATCCCCTTGATCTTTCAAGACGTTGGATATGTTGCACGGAAGATTTGTGTTGATTGTTCTGGGGACGCAGTCCCGGAACATCTTGCCGCTCCTGGTGGCTGCGAACCAGTCCACAGTGATCCAGCAGCTCCCCTTCCTGGACCCTACGGATCCAGCGGCTGACGCCCGCACGCGAGTAGCCTGGGAAGGACTTGAGCGAGCCCTGAACTCCTGCACACTGGATGTGTCATCAGGACTG
Organism: Polypterus bichir lapradei; assembly: GCA_026402145.1. Classification (NCBI taxonomy): domain Eukaryota; kingdom Metazoa; phylum Chordata; class Cladistia; order Polypteriformes; family Polypteridae; genus Polypterus; species Polypterus bichir. Next base: position 3,718,208 of record JANRMT010062840.1, on the reverse strand, counting down.
GCCTTCGTTCCTTGTTACCCTGAAATGAAATAAGATGGAGTCAATGTGGGTACAATGTAGTAAAAAAAAACAAAACATTTAACCTCAAGGACCACTGATAGCCGCTTCATAGTGCCAAGAGGGCTCTCAATGTGGCCTAACTGCCCAGGTAAGACTGTGAGCAGACAGTGGCCTCCATGAACTCGTGGCAGTCCCATTCACCATTATTTCTTTTACCTCAATCAAAGTGACATCAGCCTGACTGTACATGAAGCTAATGGAGCAAGAATGGATCCAAATCTTGCTATAGGCCTGACATGACCCAAAGACGATGCTATTTGAGTCTCAAGCATTAGACTAAATTCAGACCTCTTTACGAGCCCCTGATTCCATGTAACTTAAAGGGTTAAGTTCCGGCTTTTTCAAGTCAAACTTATTTCTTCATGACCATTTGCCACGTAAATTATGTTCTAAAGTAAAGTGTTTTTTTTTTTAGATTTTAAAAATGACTTGTATGTTCTCGCAGTTTACAATGGGGCTGAAGGGTACCAGGATCCAAATATGAAGAAAAGCTTTACACTTAATATGTCTAGTTTACAAGGCACATTTTCATCACGTCACTTTACAAAGGAATACAAAATTAAGCAAACTATGAGGGTAAATCAGAAATTAAAGTTGGTTGGGAGCCTGTGCACGCTTGGATTGGGACCCGAGTGCAGTGGGTGACACCTCAGCACCACACTGGAACAGAGTGAGGTTTTTTACGGTGACTAGAGTGCCAGTCCTGCCACCAACCCCCAAGTTTTCCTTTTAAGTTGGAAGACCTGTTTGCAGGGCAGGATTCAGATTAGCGTTATATCCAGGACAGAGCAGCAATTTGAAAATTACGCAGTAACCCCAATGGATAGAAGCTGATGCAATACAACATGTCTGTGGTGGCGTATGGGTAGTCTGAACACACACAGCAAAACACTCTACCATTAGTCTAGTTGAAGCCAAGGTCAAATGAACATGGATGCTCTGCTGCGGTACTGCACGATTATTGAACAACACGCCGTTGTGAGATTTCTTTGGATGGAAGGAGTGAAACCTGCTGAAGTTCACTGAAGGATGTTGGCTATGTATGGAAGTGAAAACAGCAGGACTCAACAAAAAGTTTACGAATGGGTCGAAAAGTTTAAAGAGGGAAGTGTAACCAATGAAGCTCGATCTGCTCAACCATCAACATCCCACGCACAACACCACATTGACATGGTGAATGTCTTCATCAGAGAAGACCAATGGATTACGTTGTCTGCTGTGTGCTGCACATTTGGATATCAGCTGTAGACCTGCACGTGCCATAGTGCATGATGACTTACAGTAGCGTAAAGTCTGCACAAGATGAGTATCCAAACAGTTTACTGATCTGCACAAGCCATTATCCTTTGGTGAATTTCAGCAGGTTTCACTCCCACTGCCCGGAGAAATCTCACATCTCGTTGTTCATCAACGGTGAAATCCCACAGTAGAGCGCCCATGTTCATTTAACCTTGGCTTCAACTAGACTAACAGAAGAACTGCACTGTGTGTGTTTGAACTACCCATAAGCCATCATAAATGTGTTGTATTCCATCAGCTTCTATCTGTTGCAGTTACCACGCGATTTCCAAATTACTTTTTCTTTGTGATTTGCCCTCGTATTTGTGAGAATCAGCCATTTTAAAAGAAAACCGTCTCTTCACCTCATCTCGCGGACTGCTTGTCATCATGCTGCTTAAGTTAACAATCAGGTTTGGATCTGAATTGGGTTGCCTCTCGTACAAGCTTATCACAGGAACCAGTGACATGTGCCCATGCACTATCCTATTCATGCTAGCCTGGAATCTCCATTTGCAGTTATCTTTATGGCTTTGTAAATGTGTTAGAGAGAACGCTAGGCTAAGTCTGAGACATAATGCAAACTCCACATTGACAATGACCAGACATGAGATTCAAAGCCATGATGCTAGATCCAGGAAGCAGCACCACTAATGACCTATTCAGTTTGACAGTAAAAGGCCTTCTCATTGCTCCATTGCTCTACACTTCAGGCCTTGACTTCACGTGCAGCTGCGGTGAAACGACTCCCCTTAAATGTGTTCAGAACTGCAGCTGGCTTCAGTGATGGCCGATCAGGAACACATGTTTGTTTCTTCTTAGGCTGCAAGTTGTCTACCACGGAGAAATGAGTGCAGGGCCACTTTTGGTAGGTATTACTTTCACATCCAACCTAAGCGCTACAAGACTTTAAGGTGTCGCGACTACCACACAGAAGTTGACGGAAACTGTAAATGCTTTGTTTTTTAAGTTTTTGTTTTTGCATTCTGGTTAGGCACATTTTCAAACTATTTTCTTCAAAGACAAAATTGCTCTAAACAGCTTCAGATATTTACGGAAGCTCTGAACCGCACAGTGAAAAAATTATGGGATAACTCTTATCTCGTACGTACATGAAAATATCTTGTGCATATGGGATACTTTCTCGTATGTAGGAGATGTTTTCAAGTACGCACAGGATACTTTTGCGTACATACGAGATAAAGATTAAAAAATTACAGCTGACAAACAGGAGAGGCTCAATCTGTTGGATGTCTTGTTTTTTAAGTAAAACAAATAAAGGGCCGAGAATGCAGCTAAACTCGCTGTTAGCTGGAAAGTATTCGTACAGTGCCGACTCTGTCAAGCAGCATGTTATTTACTGTTAGAAAACGGGGTGGCTCGCGAAACTTTGGAAACGTGAAACTGTGGTTGAAAGTCATCACGGAGTCATCTAATTTATCATCCCCTGTGATTCCTAGTTGTCTAAGCTGACAGCCCTTCCAACTAGAAGTGATGTAATTTGACTTCATCTTTAATCTAACTTGAGACATCCTTTTCACAGGGGGTCTGTAGGGTCCCATGCTATAGTCCCCTGAAGTGTGATGGGGTGATGTGAGCCTCATCTAAACCTTATTGGTATGCCGTATGACCCTAACCTGATCTGATCCCATGATGTGCACTACAGGAGTGTGTCTTGTGAACAAGTCTCTAACGATGGCCACCATAGTTTTTGGAGGTAAGCATCTAAGCAGACAAGGGTCACGGGACAGGATGGCCAGTCTGTTAAAGGAAAAATTCCTTTTCACATGCAATCTATAATTCCAATAGAAAAATAAGCAAGAAAAAGGTCATCTGATGGAGCACAGCCATGCTCTCCCTCATCTCTCCTCACGTCTACAGCATAGGGACACACAAAATAGTGATGGGTGGCTTGCTACAGTCCACTGATGTTTAGCTTTCGTAACACAATATTTTTTGTTGTAGGGGGCTCCTAACTATCTTAAGCACCATTTCAACAAACCCGAGAATCCTTTTTATTGCGTCAGGACCCTATTCATGGCGCTCAAGCCATTCCCTAGCTCTGGGAATATTCTGGCCATTCTGTTCTTTTTCCTGCTACTCTCAAAGTTTTGTTGCCAGGTCACGGCCAACTGTGAATGGGACCACTGCAATTGAGAGTTAAGAAGACTTACTCAGAGTCAGCGGACAGTTCAGAGATGCTGTGGGAAGTGGCAGAGTGGGGTGTGGATGGACAAGGTGCAGAAGGGGTGGATGAGGTCTGGCCAGCAGTGGACGCAGTGATGGTGGCAGGTGGCACAGAGGAGCTGAAGGAGGCCAGGATGGAGGAGAGGATGTCCAGTTGTTCAGTGGAGGGGTGCCGACTGGGTGGGGCGGGCAGGGGATCCAGGGTCTCGTGTAAAGGGTACCTATGTGCCGACGGTGCAGAGTCCAGCCTCTCCCTAGAAGAACTGTGCTGGCGGGACAGCATCTCCAACTGCTCTCTGGATGTCTGCCTGGATGGCAGGGGCAGGGTGGCTGCCAGCTGATCTCGGGATGAACTGCTTGCGGCAGGGTGTCTCCGGGAAAGAGAGTCCAGCTGCTCCTGAGACAACTGACGACAGGGGGGTGGCAGGAAGTTGAGACGCTCCCGGGAACTGTGGTGGCTTTGTGCAGAGTCTGTGGTCAGCTGCTCTCGAGAAAGCTGCCGTGTGGGAAGTGTGTTCAGCCACTCTTGACAGGGGTGCTGTGATTGTACGGGCTCGTCCAGCCGCTCTCGTGAACCCAGCCGACGGGGCAGGGCCTCTAAGTGATCCCTTGAGCCTTGTCGCTTGGGCATGGCATTCAGCAGGGCACGTGGACCTCCCATGCTACAGTCCAAATTCTCCCTTGACCCATGACGGCTCTGAACCATGGTTAGGTTCTCTCTGGACCCGTGCCGGCTTGGGATGACCTCCAAATTCTCGCGAGATCCGCGCCGGCTGGGCACAAACTCAAGGTTCTCGCGAGACCCATGCCGGCTGGGCACAGCTTCAAGACGCTCTCTGGACAGCTGCCGGCGGGCCAGGGAGTCTAGCTGTTCACGGGAGGAGTAACGACTTGCTGGCTGTGAGAAGCTGCCTGCTCCAGAGTACATTCGACCATAAGAAGCAGCAGGGACAGCTCGGTGGCCCAGTGTTGATGTCTTATACCAGGAGAGCTCACTGGGCACCTTGCCCATGGCAGAGAGGCCCTGAAGGGCGGGTGGACATGCCAGGCGGTTCTTTAGTATTCCTGAAATGATACAAGGAATTTCTGTTCATTAGCTCATCAGAAGCAACCAAAAAAGCAATGGGGTGCGGGGATGTCATGCACAGTAGAAGAACATGCAGGGGCGGCAGTCATGCTAGGAAGAGGTAAACCTCAAATTCACCTTTACGATGGCGATGAGGTTGGGTCAGGCTGTTCTCATCTCCACTGGTCAGGGACAACTCTGGCTGGTTATTGTTGGCAGCGTCCTTGTTGATGTCGACACCCAGTCGACGCTCTGAGCCCCACTTCTGCAGGGAGTGCATCTCACACTCTCCTAGCGCTGGCCAGTAGGAGAACAGGTCATTGCCATCTAGATCTGCAACACAGACAGCAGACGTGCTTCTGAGTGGTCAGTCAGGAAAAAGTGGGGAGGAGTGAGGTTGTGGTGGGGGGTGGGTGGTGGTGCACATGGCCAAAGTGGCCGGAACATTGTCACAGAGTCAGTGAAACATGTTTGTTGCTTTAGAGAACTTTCAGGCTTACTGATCTGGACAATGTTGGAGTGAGGCTGGGAGAGCAGGAGGCCATTCTCTTGGGATGGTAAAGGATCATGGGAGCGAAAACTGTAAATGACGGTCACTAGAGGTGAGCATGGGGGTTGTGGTGTGCGGAGTCTTACCTTTGGCTGTGCTGTGGGCAGGGTCAGTAAGTAGACGTTCGCTCTGGTTGGTTCGTTTGAAACGCCTCTGGATTCTTCCCCGGAGGCGGACATTGTCCTCACTTTCCGAAGATGGGATTGATAAACTGCGCTCCTCTTCCAGAGACAGATCGGAGTCGGAATCAGAGTCTTCCCCTGAGAAACAGATGACAAGGTCACATCAAAGGTAGGATGCCGACGTGATTGCTGGTGAGTAAGTCTGGATAAAATGTCACTCCCAAAGGGGACTGCTTATTGACCTTTTGTGAGGCCTTTCTTGAATCATATGAAGTTCAGACCTACTGCTGCTGCCTCCTGGGTATTTTTATCACACTTCCACGAGGGCAGCTGAGTTCTAAAGCTTATGGTATTTATAGGGGGTATTCCTCTGGAGTAAAACACATCCCCAGGACTTACGGTACCTGCCATGATTTTCAGGCGTTGCTCTACTGGAAGGCAACAGTAGCTCTAAAGACACTTAGCCACACATCATACCAGTTATGTACTGCACAAGAAAAGGTTGATTGAGAAATGGGGGTGACCAGGAGAGGCAATGTTAACTGAAGCCAAAGGCGAAGCCAGACATCTGTCCTATCGTTTGCCACTACCGAGATGCTAATCAAAGAATCGTAAGGAAACAAAAGCAAACAGTCAGGAGCCGGGAATTCTAAAGCACTTGAAATACACACACTTGTTTTTTTAGAGATATCCATAATCTCGAATAATGACATGTCTGATATGCTGCATTTTATTTTGCCATGTTGATGACATTAATTACATCATTTTTAGAGACAAGCTCCGTGACAACCGTATTGTAACAACAGCTACTCAAAATGGCAGCTTCTGTTAAAAGATCAAATTTGTGACAAATACAGCATAAGAGTGAGAGAGGCTTGAAGATCCATCAAGCCACGATGGGATGCTTGCCAGAAGAGGTGAACCACACCTGATGAGACACAGGAGGGACCAGGCCCAGAGTCAACCCACAGCACCACAGAACCTCCATGTAGCACTTGAACCCACGGTAAGCAAAGCAACTGTTCGAAGGATCAGACAGCCCCAATCCAGCAAGAAAAATGAGTGGAAACAGTTTGACTGAGATGTTGATAGAATGCTGGAAGCATTTTTAAAAGGAAGTGTGGGCTGATGTCTGAAATCAGCGGCTATCATTATCAACAGCTTTGCCCTTGAAAGGTTCAGGACAGAGGATTCCAAACTAGCATCCCGAGCTTATACTTTGAACCATCAAGCAATGAAGATCCAAGAGCTAAGGAAGGAGCTCAAGTCACTCAAGAAGTGGTACAAGGCAGGAGGGGAGGTAGAAAGAGCAGAGCTTTGGGCAACACTCAGGAAGAGACTATTGGTGATGCAAAGAACAGAGGGACACAGAAGGAGAAGAAAAGAGAAGGCAAGGAAGACAGCAGCATTCCTGGCCAACCCTTTTAAGATGACCAGGTAGCTCCTACGATCAAAACATGCTGACCAGCTGAAAAGCACCAAAGACAGCATTGACAAATATCTGGTGCATACATATCATGACCCTGAGAAAGATCAAGATCTTGGGCCATGTGGTATGTTAGTGCCTCAACCAATACCTGTGATAGAATTCAATGTTAAGGAGCCCAGTTTAAGTGAAATAGAAGCTGTGGTGAAGAAGGGTATGGTGACTGTGTTACCATACAAGGTCTATAAGAATTGTCCAAAGCTACATTATCAACTTGGGAAGACCTTGGATGTAATCTGGAAGAGAGGGGAAGTGGCTGAGTTATGCAGAGGGTGTGTGGATACCCAAAGAGGAGAAATCAGAGAACATTGATCAGTTCCGCATCATTACATTACTCAGCAGAGAATGCAAGGTCTTATTCAGCATTGTGGCCAAGCATCTCTCCAACTTCCTGTTGAGTAACAGATAGATTGAAATCAGTGTACAGAAGGGAGATTTTCCCAATGTCCCAGGATGTCTGGAGCACAAAGGTGTGCTGTCGCAGCTCATCAGGGTAGCCATTGAAGGTAGAGGGAACCTGACCGTATTATGGATGGATCTTGCCGACGAATATAGATCAATCCCCACACAAACTGGTTGAAGGAACAGTTGAGAGACACTATGTCCCAGAGAAGATAAAAGATCTTGTCATGGATTATTATAGTAGCTTCAGGATGAGGATCTCTTCAGGACTAGTGATATCTGAGTGGCACCAGCTACTGGTAGGAATCATCACTGGTTGCACCATCTCTGCAACTCTTTTCACTCCAGCTATGAACAGAGTGGTGAAGCTGGAGCTAGAATGCCGGGGCCCAATTAACAAGACAGGAGTAAGGCAGCCACCAATTAGGTGGGCCAACATGGATGATCTAATAGTGATCTCAACAGTGGTTCCAAGAGCCAAATGGATCCTGCAGGAACTGGAGAGGGTAATGACCTGGGCTTACATGAGGTTTAAGCCAGCAAAGTCCAATGTCAATGGTGCTCCAGAAAGGGAAGGTCAGAGACAAGTTCTGCTTCTTAGTGGAAGGAGAACATATTCTGTCCTAACAGAACAGCCAGTGAAGAGCTTGGGCAAGCGTTTAACTGTAGCCTAAAAGACACGGAAGCCATCAAAGATTCAAGCAACAAGCTGAAGGGATGGCTGAAGGCAGTGGATATCCTTGAATATACCAGCATGGGATTCTACCAAGGCCAAGAATTCTTTGGCCCTTGCTGATCTACAAGGTACCCTGTCATGGTAGTGGAAGTTTTGAACAATTGGTCAGAAGCCACATTAGGAGATGGTTAGCTTTACCACGCAGCTTCAGCAACATTGCATTGTATAGCAACAGCAACAAGCCAACACTACCATTTAGCTAAGTGAAGGAGGAGTCCATGGTCACAAGAGAGAGAGAACACCTGCAGTATACCGAGTCAGGTGACCCAAAGATGGCCAGTGCAGGAATCACAATGATGACAGGGAGAAAGTGAAAGGCAACTGAAGCTGTGGGACAAGCAGAAACCCGTCTTCATCACAAAGTCCTAGTGGGAAGAGTAGCCCATGTTAGAGCTAGAGTTGGGAGTGTTGTGACAGAAAGGTATGACACTGCCCAGGGAAATAAAGAGAAGGGAGTTTGTGCTGGGGGAACATTGAGCAGCCATTGAGGAGGAAAGGAATCACAGAACAGTGGCCATGAAGCAGCAATGAGCATGGATAAGGTGAGAGCAGGTTTTGGAGCGGAACATCACCTGGGGGGACATCTGAAAGGGAGATCCACATCAGATTAAGTTCCTGATTCAAGGAGTCTACGATGTCCTACCAAGCCCATCTAACCTTTCCTTATGGGGTAACAAGGATTTACCACTCTGTTATCTGCGTTCAGGGAAAGGAACGCTGGGATATATCTTAAGTTGCTACCCTAAAGCTCTGTGGGTAGGGGGGGCCTGATATATCTGGTGACATGAAGAAGTGCTCAGGTCACTGGCAGAAGAGATCAGCAAGGCAACAGACAGCAGTAGAAGTGTCCACCAGAGTGGTGGCATTTATCAAGGAGGGAGAGTAGCCAAGGCAGCTTTCAAAGTGCAGTGAGACTGGTCTGCTCCACAAAGCATGGGATTGGGTGATGTCAGTTGATCTAGAAAACCAACTGAGAATACCATCTCACATCATCCAGACCACACCGAGATCAACATCCTTAACAGTTCGGAGGCCTCAAAACAGCTCATTACTGATTGAGCTTATGGTTCCTTGGGAAGAGAGGATGGAAGAGACCCGAGAAAAGAAGGTGGCAAAATGCCATGGCTGTCAGCGGCAAAGGTGAAGAACAAGGTGCTTGTCTGTAGAGATTTGCATGGCAGTCCTTGTGGAAGGCCTACAGAATCCTTGGCGTCATTAGAGCAAATGGGGCAAGAGCCATCAGGGATAACATGGAGGCTACAGAGAAAGTCTCCTGATAGCTCGGGCTGAATAGAGGGGGGAGCCATGGGGCTATAGTAAGCCACTTGGACACAAGCTGAGGTCTGAGCAACCTCAGTTGGGTCACCTGGAAGAGGGTACATAATAGTTTGAAAGACCTGAAACACCTTGTGACGCCAATGTCTATCACACAATGATGTATCATGTAACGTAAGAGATGTATTTTAGATACACATTTATATATATACATTTAAAATACAGCTATGCATAATTTTGTTATTGTATATAATTTAGATCAGTTGTTTGTGATCTCTTGATTTAATGCTTTTTCCTTGGACAAGGTAAATGTATTAGTTGAGTCTGGAAAGAGATAAGGAGAAGGGACAAGTGTTTGGGTATGCTCGGTGCACAAGGAAAGAAAAGAAAAAGAAAAGCTGAAAAGGAACCCACAGCTTCAGTGTCTTTACTCATCCTCTACAAATTTATAGGTGCTTTTATCAATAATTGAAAATAATAATTGTCAATAAGTATATGATGCACGTCAGACAACCCAAAAATAAACTGAAACAAGCACTCAGGAATTTTTTAAAGGACTCTGAATCACAACGACCAAAAGCTCAGACAGGTCTGGTTCTGCCAGGATTCTTAACCCATCTTTCTCATACACTACCGTGCAGTCAGGGTTTCCTACAAGTGTTGTAGTCTTTCAGACAGCTTTCCACTAGAGGGCAGTGATAGGCCCCAATAGTTTTTTTTTAAGCCATCCTTCTTGCAAAAATGTTGAGAGGTTAGGAGATGCTTTTGGGTCTTCATTCAGATTTCCTCCAGGGTGTTGTTGCCCAGAACCAGGGCTAATGGAGGATCTTGTGATCTTCTGATATTATTCCACTAGATGGTATCACTGGCGTATGTGTATTTTAGCACCCAGAGAATTCTGGAACCACAGTGGGTATTCATGCACCCTTTTCATCTACACACCAACAGTGAACCAGGGGCCTTATGTGGGGCTTACGACACTTAGACATGTATTCCATTTCTTACACAAAATTCAGGATTTATAAAAAAACACACTTGACTTGAAAATGGGCTAAACATTACAACAATTTTCAACCGTCTCTAAGTGTCCTATGCACACTTTTTTGGGTGTTTTTCCATTTTAAGTGAGTCCAGGCATCAGAACAGTGACGTGAACAGAATAATCACAGTGACGCATCAGTCACATTCTGATGTTCTTGAATTCGTTATGTTTCGGTTGACTGACATGTTCTCTCAATACAGAGAACACCTGATGCATATGCGTAATGTTAATTGTCTTAATGGACTGTCTATTTTGTGCTGTCTGGCATAAGTGACAATGGCAGTGTTACCAAGGAGCCAGCCATCACCACAGCATGACCATGAAGTATGCTTCCCACACTACTATTTGTTAAAACAAAGGAATCATGGGTTGAGCCGGACCACCACACAACAGTGTTAGACACGTTTTGAGCATCACATATTAGTTGTATATTAATTGAGTGAAAGGGCTTTCTGTTTATAAAAGCTCATTGATTCCATGATGGTGTCTTTATCTCGTGTAGTCCATTGTGCTGATTACATTAGGAAAATCGGCAGTCACTGCACATTGCACACTGTCCATAAAGTGGATGTATCTAGTAGTAATATCATCCCATAGAGATAGCGTGACATGGCTCAGGGATGCCGGCGAGATTCCTGACTGGTCAGCCAGTTCACGCTGGTTGTTAAACCCATAATGCACCAGGGATCAGGTGATTTCTGTGAGATGGTGTCTCTGTAATGTAGGCCCCAACTCAGCACACAACACAAAGACAACTGCTCGAGAAGTCTAAATCAGCTTGTACGTCTGTCATCCCATAGGCCATAGAAGGTATTAAAGGTAGACGGCGGTGTTTGAACTTATCTGGCGGCACACTGTTGTACAGCCCCACCAAGGTTTGCTGGATGGTGATGGTTTGTGGCGTAGTGTGCTATACAGCATAGAAACATGGAGCGCCTCTGCAACCTGAGACAGGCGACGAGTGCACAGATGACCCAGGCGCTGTCTCTTTAGGACCTCAACACGGTGCCAGCTCAAAGACATTTGGATGCCATACTTCACATTTTAAGAGACTTGCGTGTTATTGTAACATTGACATTTACTTGGCCAAATTATTTTATTTTTTACAAGTTCAATAAGATTGTTCTATCACACATGCATGTTGGAGGACCTCCTTACAGGTGTGTTGAGATGTGTAATAACCCACTCAGACGAGAGAGGGCGCTGACACTAACAGTGCTGAGAAACTGCCCAGTGAGGGCAACTGACTCCGCCCCTTCCACTTCAGCCCCTATAAAAGCCTGTGGCTCATGGAAGGAGGTGTCATTTCTGGCAAGAGCAACCCGCCGGATGGAGCTCCACTAATAAAGTGACATGACTACTGGCTAAGCAGCCTAAATATTTTGTTTTCTTGCTTAAGCGGGACTTGCGAACCAAAAGGGAGGTTGATTTTCTTTGTGCTGTCTTGGACAATTTACAAGATGACCCGGTTGGCGCCCCAAGTTTTTCCACTTCATGGGGCGGTCATTCCTGTACCAGTCCACAGCTCTTAATATCTGTCAGTTCTGCACATACAGCCTGTGTCAATTCGTCTTGTGTTTCATTTTATGTCTGCAGCATCTCGTCAATCGGCACACGTCATGCGAGTCCCGCAGTACTGGTCGGCAGTCTGGACGCTGCATGATGGCACATTGCTGTTGCTCTCTCTCCACTCAGCTGCTCCCACACTTATTTTTTTTTCTTTTATTTATGAATCCCGTAGAGAGGCCGGCAAAAAGAATGGAAAAAGAAGAATAGCTTTCTGTGTCCTCCCATTGTTTTTTAGTAAAGACATCACTCAAAAACATGGGCAAATTTATGTGGTGATTAGAACATTTTTTTAAGCCATACATTGTTACTGGTCGGAGGTGACCTTAGATTCATTAAGGAACTTGGTGTGGTACATGGCGTACGTACGGCTTTATAAATCTGATTTTTTTTGTGCTTACACTGTTTTTGCGTTTTGAGTGTAAGCAAAATTTTAGTATGGAATCTAAGGGAAGGGACTTACTGTGACAATCGTGTATGATTCCACTAGAGGGCAGCAGCATAGTTTGGAGATTTCTACTGTTTCTTGGGGTCTTGTAAACCCCTTCTGCTAGGTGTGTGATCTGCCCACCTTGCACAAAGAATCAAACTCTCGAGGCCTGCTGACACCCTCAGAAAGCAGAATACTGATACATTTTTTAAGTTTTAATTGCTGAATTTTGTTAAGGGTAGAGACATCATTACATCTCTTATGAACTTTATTTGATGGTTGACTGTCTGTTCTTGAATTTTTAGTTGTTTGCTGTGCAACCCCAGAAGAATCTACAAACTCCCCTTGAATTTGGGCATTTATACTTAAACTTACCTCCATCGCGGTGGAACATTGCGACATCCAGATCAGTGGCACCAGTATGGCCAAGCAGGCTGTGCTCCGCAGGGCAGCCCTGTCGAGTGAGGAGGTTCTCCCTGTGAAATATAAACAGTCACTGGAAAATGAAGCTGGACTCGAGGACTCGTCGGTGGGGTGATGAATAGGCAACCCAAGGATATTTGTTCTGGCCACACCAAAAAAAAAAAAAGAAACACATGGAACCATCTACAGAACATCTCTGAAATGTGACAAAGTAGGCAATCAGAAAGCAGAGGTAATGGTGGGCTTCTCTAAAAGAACAGGACCAACAGAGAGCGGGAATTTGAATGACTGAACACCCACTTGGAGTTGGCTACTGCATACCTACAAACACCCCCAGATAGAAATGCAGTCAGAGAAGACTAGTAGAAGATTTACTGTAAACAGACGGTATCAACAAGTATTGGAGGACACGTTCAAAACTATTCCAGGACATATGGATACATTTCACCCCTCAGCACTTAGGCACTTGGAGCAACAATGGCCACTCTCCTTACCTGAGGTATCCTGCCCGCTGGCTGGAGTGTGTGTGCGCTGACCGGACACTGCTAACAGATGAGATAGTGGATGTGCCCAGGGTAATACGATGGAGGCCGCTCTCTTCCAAAAGTGATGTGTTGTATGGGTTTGGGCCCTAAAAGGTAAAATATAACCTCCTTCAGAAACCCCAAGGCATTCTGAAGCCATCTTTATAAAATCGCTTGCTGTTGCCCTATACAAAACATTTAGGAGGTAGTTCTCTCTCAGTATGACTGTCCTTCTGCTTACCGTGATTTGTGGGGTGCGATTGGTCTCCTCTGGTGGGGTTTTTTTGCCTAGGCAAGCCAACTTCCAAGCCTCCTGGACTTCTGAGTTCAGCAAGCAAAAGACAAGCAGAATGGCAAGACCCTGTAGGAACCAGAGAGAACTTTAGTGTCTGGAGGTGAAGACAAGACAGGCAGGTTGACATGATAGGAGACACTGAATCAGATTTAATCTACATGAGCGTCGCAACAACTGAGGACCCGAGCCACCCTGTCTTAGTGCTCAGAGGGTCTTTCCTATTCTGTATGAGCAGTTTGGTACATGGGTATCATTTATGGCCCATTCCATGTTCTGTGGAAAACCTTGAGACAGTTCTCTTTGCAGATTCAACCTCTTTAGTGTGTGACATCAAATAGTGTTTTTATACTATGCTTTTTCAGTATAAGACATCCTGCTAATCTTTAGCTGTCTACACCAATCTTTAGCGTGCATCAGTAGTGCAAAGGTCTGAAGGACACTGAGGACTCAGTCCTGTTTGTGTGAGACCAGGTCAGGGCCTACCTCTATTTTCTGCGCTATGTGAGTTTCCAATAACAGCAGCCATCACTCTAAGTGTGTTTTGTGTTGCTGCAGTGTACGCCTCTTTTTTGGGGTCCACTGCAGTTCTAAACGAACAGCTATAGGTCCACTACAGCTCTACTACAGTAAGTAGTTTAGGTCCAGTCCCTGTTTTATATGAGACGCTCAGTTGCGATGCTAGTTTTAAATGGGCAGCTCAAGGCCAGTTGCTTCCCTTTAAAGTCAGTTTGGCATGGATATGCTAAGTTCAAACTGTAACAGCTATGTGACAGCCCTTATCCAATCTGATGAGTGAACGGTAATAGAAGCAGCTCAGGGCCAGTTTATAGATTGAGCTCATGGCAGGTTTCTGTTCTGTAGGAGGTGCTTGGGGTCAGTCACTATTCTGTAGGAGGGGGCTCAGGGCCGGTCTCTATTTCTATAGGAGAAGCTCAGGGTCAGTCGTTATTCCAATCCCTATTGTGTAGGTGACGCTCAGGTTAAGTCCCTACTCTATAGGAGCAGCTTGAGGACAGTCCCCATTCTGCATGAGCAGCTCAGGATAATGAGGCCAACTCCATATCGGTCTCCACTCACCAGAGCATAGCTTGTCTCTTTTCTACTTAATAGTTTACAGCCTCGCCAGTGTCTCAGGAGCTGTAGGCCTACCTTTTATAAGAACATCTGAAGACACATTCAGGTTATCTGGAAAACCTCTGGGGTTGATTAGGGAGAGGGATGAACAAGACCACCACACAGACGCAGATGGACAGACTCGGGGTTGGACAGACAGATAGTACTTTACCTGTAGGCAGCAGAGCACGGTGTACAGATAGTGGAAGGCCAGTACGCTGTTATTGACAGCCATCAGCCCAAACAGCCAGGTAGAGCTGGCCAGGAGGAGCAAGATGAAAGCATTGCGCACTGTACTACTGGAGAGGGACGGAGCAGAACAAGGCCAGAAGGAGGCAGCACAGAGTAACAAGGAAAGGAAAGAGAGAGAGAGTAGGAATCAGCTGGGATTGTTGATGGCTTATTAACACAGGAGGACAGAGCACACATCCCAGACTAAGAAAGACAAATAACACAGCTGGTGAATCCCCACCACAGGAACAAGATGGGGGCAAAGTTACCTCAAGTCAGTAATATAAAACATTGCCTGAAAGACAAGAACGGGCAAATCCCGTTGATTCTTATCTGACATCCTCACTTCAGGACCATCGCTGGCACATCATAAGGGCACAGCTGGTGTTTTAAGTTAAAACACCACAAGGGTGGGCAATGGAACTGATTTTTTCTCGAGAACTGACACAGTGCAATTAACTCAGAATCCATAATTCCTCAGTCCAACCTGGAGATTACTTTGCATTAGATAATTCAGACTTGTCCACCCTAGTGTGGACGCTCAGCCCAAACCACAGAGTCAGTAAAGTCAGTCTATCGCATTGCTACTTACACAACTGGCTGCTTCTTGGTGTCCTTTTGAGTCGGACTACAGGACATCCGAGCTACAATCAAGAACATTCCTCCATTCATCTGCAAAAGAGAATGAACACGGCACTCAGAAGGCTGACTCAGTGTTGTGAGTTGATGGCACACATGCATAGTGGATAGATAGATAGATAGATAGATATGGATGACTGTTTCATTTATAAGCTAATCTTTATATTTTAGTAATACAGTCTAGTGATCCAAACAACTGCAAAGACTTAATGAGTAGTCATCTAAAAATGGGGCCTCATAAAATGGAAAATATGAGCAACAGCAGCACAGACTCCTAAGACAATAACAGCAGGCATCATCATATACCACAATCACTATGCCGATAGGACCAGCGAAGCTCCAGATGAGCTTGTCGTGAACAGAGATCCAGCAGAAATCCGGGTTCCCGTATCCCTCGGGGTCCAAGCCCACCGCTAGACCTGCAAAGAACAATATATGAAATTTGGGAATATACAAAAAGAAACCCTAATCCTACCCATGGTCAAAGTCAATGCGAGCCCCCTAGATTAACTTCACAACAGGTGTCCTCATAAGATGGGTCACACAAGGCCACTGTCTTCATGATGATTTTAAGCACGATCTATAATGCTGTCCCCAAAAAGCCAGGCACTGTAACACAAGGCCAGCATGGTCCATGGCACAGTCACAAAAAGCTGCTCTCCTCCATGGTGTGCCTCAAGTCTAGCCTGCTGCAGAGCAAAAGGCCCCTCCTTCACAATGTTACAGCAGATCTCTGAGGAGCCACACCATTTACAACCATGGACTGTCACCAAAGGGCTCTTGCACGAGGCTGGCCTCCACTCACACGACATGTTATTACAGCTTTCAGATTATAAGGCATTCCCACTGCAGCATGTCTTTAGTTCAGGACTACCAAGTAAAAATGCACATTCCTCCACTAAAGTTTGATTTTCTTCTGCACAGCCCTCCGCCCCCACACTTGTACTCCCTCTTCAAACACTCAACGTACCTGTAATGATAGCAGGCACACCCCATCCGATAGCATAGTAGAAACGCATGGCTCCGTAGTTGATGTTGCGCGCCTCCGTCTGCATACGGTAGATGTGCAGGCCCTCGACAAACAGCCAGGCAAACGTAGCCATAAAGAAATAATGTAGGAGGATGGCGATGACGGTGCACAGAAACTGCAGAACGAGAGACAGGCAAGAGTGACAGGTGAAAACAGAGAGAAACACAAAGCCCAGGGGTCCACCCAGAAGAAGCAGAATTTAGAAATGTGTGGGTAAGTGGAGAGAAAGCCAACTGAGGATTTTGTGAGACGGCAAATTCTGAGGGTCAAAATTCAGGTAAGAAGTTGACGCATTTCACTTGGAACTTCAACTGGATTGGGGCTGCTAAAAGGGATGAGGGGATTGGTCATCCAGCTGACACTTCTGAGTTTAAGAACCGATGACAAGAGTACTGAAGGAGCTCGGTAACTATGTAAAGTATCTATAAGAAAGTGTTGAGCCCCATGTGGAAGTGCGTCACATTTTATTATTATATAGCATTGAATCACTGCAGATTCCATTGGACTTTTTTAAACACTGATCAGGTGAAAATGACTCTTCAGTGTCAAAGTGCAAACAGATTTCTGCAAAGTGCTCTAATTGATATATCTCTATTACATAAAAAAATCCTGCGACGCGAGAAAATTTTTTGAAGAGATTTTTTCAAGTCCAGTGAGACTTTGGCTATGAGATTCTTTCAAGTCCCGCCCTCTTCTCAACCATTTTCGACAACGCACATGGTCCTCTCACCTCTCATTCGCGTGAATGCTTTTGTCAAGCACAGTTTCTGCTCTCTCAGCTCTTATAAATATTAACGTTTTACTCACATTAAGTTCTCAATTAAAGAAGACGTATTATATCCAAATCTTACTGAAGAATTTCATCCCAAAGGGTTATCAACCGAAGAAATGGGTACACAGGCAATCCTAGCACTGAGAATCGAAGAAGTCAAATGAATTAACACGAAACTTGTTGATTGGTTACACGGCAAATTGGTTAAATGCGTATCAATAGACTATGCTGAAGCAGTTGGTGGTGATCGTGCGGAAGATGAAAACATCAACTTACAATATCACGAAGAATATCTGCAACTGTTAGCACCGTAAGGTCTTCCACCGGCCGAATTACTGTTGAAAGAGGGATGTATCCAAGAAAGGTAATGGAGTACATCTTCCGCGGATAACATTACACAACAGTGGAGATATTGATATGCCATTCGTATTAAAACGTTAACAGTTTCCCGTTAGAATAGCTTTTGCAAAGACAATTAACAAATCTCAGAGCCAAACATTCGAAAAAAGTCGTTTTATCTAATAGAGAGAAAGAAACGAAATTCAATGACGGGCAGTTATATGTTGCATTGTCATGATGAAAGTCCAAACACAGAACCAAAATTCAATGTGATATTGACAAAAATGTAATTAAAAACTGGTTTTAACTGAAGTTTTACAGTAAAAGTGTAAGTTTAAAAAGTATTTGCGTGTTAATGTTAATCTCATTACGCAGCTAATATCTCTAACACAACACGAAACATAATTTACTTTCAAATTATTACATTTACTCTTTTTTAATATTGTTAATCGCTGTAATGTAAAATAGTTCTATTATGCATATGTAATAATTGCCATGAAAATAAAAATCTTTTAAAATTGTACAACCGCATCCCCATATGCGAGCGATAGAAATGCAAAGATGTTTGCGTGGAGCGCAGGCAGCGGGTTGGCGAGCGAAGCGAGCAGGGGGGCAAAGCCCCCTAATAAATATAAAACACAATAAGTATTCAAGTCAATACTTAGTAAAGGCACCTCTGGCAGCCATAAGAGCCTCAAGTCTGTGCATACAGGTCTCTCACTATCAGCTTTGCACATCCACCACACTGCCATTTCTCCACTCTTCATTGTTAAACTGCTCAAGCGCTGTCAGGTCATATTGAGATCCTGAGTGAACAGTCATTGTCACGTCCAACCTATAGCAGGGTGTTGTACCATGTTAGCCATGATGGATGCAATGAGAAGTCAAGCAAAGTGACCCCTGAACTGAACAGATTACAGTATTCAAGCTTTTGAGGCAACTCGGGCCCCTTCTTCTTCAGGAAACTTGTAATACAGAAACTGGAGTCCCTATAGACAATATGCTAGGAAAGAAACAAAACCTTGATGGGGCTCATCTTCAATGTGAAGAATTAATGGACCTCTCCAGCCTAAGATTTATTTAGCAGGAGAGGAGAACAACGTATAGTCAAGATCTTTGGATAAGATAACTATCCGACAAAGTCTTTTGAAGTTTTTGACGAATTTGCTTTGCAATGTGGATCTGTAGTCAGGTTGTTTGGGTCAGTCAGAGAGATCCTCATATCTGCTCATAAAACTCTTGTCTCTATTTAAACCATGGTGTAACGTGTGACATTTTGGCAACAGTTTAACCTCCCATTCCTTTCTCTCTTGCTGTGTTTTGAAGTTGTCAGTAAGTACTGGGACTTTAAGGTCCTTCTCACAGTGTCCATGGCTGCTGAGGTGAGCTCGTAAAGAAACATCTCTATTGCCAGGCTTAATGTGAAGCCATATAAATTCATTCTTTGGTGCAGTGTTTGTCACCACATAGAGTGTTTAGAGAGACATTATTAGGTAGGCCACATTAGATGATCTGCAGGAAAGTGATCCCTTTATGCAACGTTCTTGTCAGCAGTGTGGTATAACTACACGGTCTGTATTATATAATATATATTATTATGTTTTAATATAATTAATATGTTAATATATATTATTATATTATATAATGGATCAAAGAGTGGCAGTGTGTGCACACCTATGGCCTATGGGTCAGTTTCATAGACAAGGTCTGAAATGAAGCATCGCCATATCCAGTGTTTCAAGGAATATCTCAAGCTGAAGAATTCAAACTAGAAGAAATAATTGTAGAAGCATTTCATAACTGGGATAAAAACGTGGATACATCAGCATGGCCCAGAACCCAACAACGATTAAAATAAAGGAAGCATGGTGATTCTCCAACACCAAAGAAATTCCAGGTCTGTACAGATTACATACTTTAAACATCCAACATAAAATAAAAATCCCTATGGGATTAATAAAGTGCCATCTAATCCAATTTTATAACAACTCGTTATTATGTTGATTTTGATTTGTACGTAGTCAGAGAGAAGTGCTGAGGAAAGCCTTCCGTCCCCTTTCTATTCTCCAACAATGACCCCCTTTACACTGCAGTGTTGCACTTTCCAAAACTGTGGACTCAAAGAGGTGCTACAACCCCCTGACTCTCCAGACCTCACCAGTGTGGGGAATGGGTGGCAGTCACCCGGGAAGGGCTGCCTCCATAGGACAGATTTTGCTAGGGGTTAAGATATCAAGTCAGTTGTTCAAACAAGACAAAACATCTTGAGTGACACATTTTGTGAATGTTCTAATGAGGCCATTGTGTTCACTGGAGTTTTGTTGAAAAATATGTACGATTTGTTTAGTTTGGCTGTTGTTTCTCTTACAGGAATAGTTCCTCCCCCCAAAACTGATCAGTTTTGTATCTGACACTTACCCTACATTGTTTGTCGGGATGGCAAAGGAAAATATTTTCAGTCCATGTTTTCATGGAGAATGGAGATAACACAGCTCCTGATACACTGGCCTTTAAACTGAATAACCGCAAACGGCATGAAGACGTCCATATACTTGTGTCACACGATCCAAATGTCAGTTGTCTATTCCAAAAACGTGCATTTTCGCTGAAATATTGTTAAATAAACCACTTCTGGAAAATCCTCTCATGCTGACGGTGAAGTGCACTCAAACAAGATGGAATTTTTGACGTGAAGACCCACACATCCCCTCACTGTTTGGTCGTTATATTTATGTTCGTAGCGATAAGCTACTGTATAGCTGCAATACTTCAGGTTTATTCAATGGCCGTTTGAGAGGCTTTACCTTTTGCTCACTGAAGCATCTCAGATATGCACAAATATGAGGTAGACCTGATAATGTTTCACTCGTTTTTTTTTTTTAACGTACCAGTGTAACCTCGGATCACGAACGTCTCGGTTCACGTACAGCTCGGTTCACGACCAAAAAGCTCGCCAAACTCTTGCCTCGGTTCACAACCACACACTCGGTATACGAACAAGCCAGTTTCCCTTGCCTGCCTGAGCTGAGCTGAGAGAGAGAGAGAGAGAGAGAGAGCAAGAGCGAGCGAGCGAGCACGTGCCTGCTGGGGAGGGGGAGGAGGAGATTGCTGCACATGTTTGCCTGCCTATCTGCAGGCTGTAGTGCAAGCGAACCATCCCCCCACCACAGGCAGGTTGAGAGAGAAAGAGAGAGAGAGAAAGCGAGCAAGCCGCATGGCTGCATGGCTTTTTCATTTAAGCAAAGCCGCTCCTTGTTCATTGTTTTCAGTCAGACGGGCCCTCTCTTTGTGCTCTAGAGTATTTCATGTGCTTTTGCAGTTAACTATGGCTTCTAAGCAAGTGAAGAGTGGTGAGAAGAAAGTTTTGAAGAAAATTGAAATCGAAGTAAAGAAAGAAATTACAAGAGGTGGAAAAACTGTTTACCAGTTTACTCATTTACCAATCTGAGAACCCTCGTGCTTTCAAGCAGCATAATGTAAACAAAGCCAGACTGTCAGTAATATGGAGGGCAAACATGAAGGGTTGGGTCACAAGAACTTTGTTTTTGGAATGGCTGCATGAGGCTTTCACTCCCACCAGCTAAAAGCACCAGAAACCCAAGAAATCACAAGAGAGAAAACACCTGGAGGAAAACACTTCATGCCAGAACTCGACTCATTCAAGGTTAGTTTTCTTGGTGGTTTTTGTATTACGGATTTTTCAAAAGTTAATTTTTCAGTTCATAATGCGATTTGTTGCAATATTACTTTTCTCTTTTTTCAAATGTTCGCTTTTTTCCCTGTGCTTAAAACTCATGAAAGTGTTTACAAATGGAGTTTTTCATAGCGCGATTAGGTGCAATGTTACTTTTCTCTTTTTTCAAATGTTCCTTTTTTTCCACTGTGCTTAAAACTCATTTTATAAAAAGTGTTTACAGCGATTGGAATGTAAGGCTAAAATAGAGTGATCTTGTTACAGTACTTTTTTGGTTGCTTGTGGTTGGTTTTTGCATGCACTTCGGATTTATTCTAATGTTCCTTTTTTTT
>JANRMT010062840.1:3587096-3688066 GCA_026402145.1 Polypterus bichir lapradei | reverse complement strand
AGAGAGAGAGAGAGAGAGAGAGAGAGAGAGAGAGAGAGAGAGAGAGAAGTGTTATCATACCACCGGCACCTCAGGACAGGTAATTGACCCAAAGCTAAGCATGTTTGGACCCGGCCAGTAATTGGATGGGAGACCATTTAGAAACAGGTAGGGGGTGGTCTGTGTGTGGGGACACTGTGCTGTACAAATCTGATGCTGTCCTCTGGATGAGGCATAAAACTGAAGTACCAACTCTCTGTGGTCATTAAAGGTTCCTGGGGATCTTTTAAAAATATTTTTCCCCATATTCTGGCTAACTTGCCCACCTCGGCCTGGACATCCTAACCCCCTAAACATCCCCTTTCTCTAATTGGCTAAATATCTTTCTCACATCTTCACCCCCTAACAGCTAATGTGTGGTGAACATACTGGCTCAAGAATGGCTGACGTCACATCATCCGGGTGGATGCTATACATTGGTGGTGGCTGAAGTGGACCCATCTATGTAAAGGTTTGAGTAGGTTAGGAAGGCGCTGTATAAATTAAATGAATTATTATTTTTATTATTATTATTACTAACAACACTAACAGGAAGAGCATGGGTCAAAGAACAGGGCATTGGTCAGCGTGCAACACAGGAATGGACTGAAGCGGGTAAAGGAAAGGAAGCAGGGATCAGTGCCGTGAGTGGAGAGAAGAAGGGTCACATCTGACATTTGGCTCCGATCTGCGACACTTTAATTTGTAGCCTCTAGCTATAAGTTACCTAAGTAGGTTCCTAATCTAAAGGAAGCAAGCAACCACAAGACAGACAGCCATAAAGCTCGTGAAGCAAATCTCCACTAACTAGCACAACTTGAGGAGTGTCAGCAGGGGGGCGGTTGTACTCCATGTTGGTGTGTCTCAGGGCAGCAAATAGTGGTCCCGTATTACCTGGTATGACTGGTAAGTGCCACTAAGGGGTCTGACATGATGCAGCTTTGGAGAAATTGAATTAAAACTCCTAATGAGCTTTATTGGGCTGAATAACCTGTGGTCTCGTCAACCTTCCAAATGTATTAAGGGGTGGTGGGTTCTAATAATGTTTAGCCATGGCCTTGGGACGAGGCTGATGCACAATGAAGACACACTGGGATTAACAAATCATGGAGATTACCGCACTCAAAACTACAATGGGACAGTGGGGAAAGTACCAGGAATCTTTTCAGTTCTAGCAATGGGTACAGGCCTAGATGATATTAACAAAACCAGGCCTGCTACACAGAGGGCACAGATGATTCTGGACAACAACCCGAAACTTAAAAGAGGCATTGTAAATGGCTTGCCTCCCACTGAGCCTTACTGAGCTTTGAGCTAAGGAAACAAGAGGGCAGTCAGCTTTCTGAAGTAAAGAGTAGAAGGTTGCAGATGATGGTAGAAACTGGAAAGAAATGGAATCAGTAGCAGGTGGGAAACCACCGCCCAGCAGAAGGCAGTGTGATTGACACATGTACAGTAGCAGGATTTTGCACATTTTCATGCACGTGCTTCACCTATTAACTGTCCACTGCACTGGTGAAAAGAAGTCCTTGCTTTAATACACAGTGGTCCAGCATTGCTCCGTGTCAGATACAGCACGTGTCTCAGCCCCATTCGTCTGCAGTTATCTCACCTCATTAAAGTGAGCATCCTGGGTGGCAGTCAGTCCAAAGCCATGCTGTTTGCATTCAAATGCAAGAAGACGTGTGAGCAAACGCACAGCAATCTGCAGGTCGCTGCCAAAATAGCGACCCACTTCCTCGGCCACATCCCTCAACTGGTGAGCCAGCTTCTTTACTTCGATGGTGTTGAGCTCCGTCTCATTTCGCTCAAGGCTGTCGAGCTGAGGGATCACAAAATCAGTTAAGAGTTTCAGGACAGTAGGCTGGGCAGGGCGACAGGCACCTGAAGTGTGTCATCGAGTAGACTTACCACAGAGGCCAGCTCTGTGAAGGGCGGAGACGTGCAGTTGAAGAGATCCGGCTCCAGCCAGCCACGTTCCATATCACAGTGACGGATAGCAGTCCCTGGCAAACAGAAGAACATTTCAGAGCACAGACAGACCACAGGATGAAATGGTGCCTGAGGAGCTCAAATGGGCTACAAGACAGAATGAACTGGAGGGCAAGCAATTCAAACGCCCAGGCAGCCATGGGCGAGAAAAGCCATGCTGTTTGCACGTCGGGGGCCTGTGACCAACTTCCCTCATTGTGTGTAGGAGCTCAGGTTGAAAACACTTACCCAAGGATCCCTTAGGGCAAGGCACTGCAGCTGGGAGGTCAAACTTCGTGCGAGGCCACCAGATTCCAGAGGTAATCATTTTTGGGCATCCATCATAGATCACTGAAAGATGAAAGACAAAATAAATGTGTGACTGATACACGATACACGATAATCAATCCGTTAAGCTACAAACACCACCTCCCTTGTCAAGAGAGCACAGCAATGCTCTAGGAGTAGGAGACATTGTTGACCGCTTTGTTGTAAAATGGATATCTTATATCGTACGTGTACAGAGTCCACCCAAAGTATTCACCGCCTTGGAAGTTTTCATATTTTCTTGTTACAGTATATACAACATTGAACCACAGTGCACTTAATGTGGCATTTTGGGCAGTGATCAACAGGAAAACACTCTTTAGTGTCAATGTGAAAACAGATCTCTGCAAAGTGCTGTAAATTAATTACAAATACTAAACAACATATAATTGCTCACATAAGTGCGCACCCCTTTTGTGTCAGTATTTAGTAGCTGCACCTTTGGTGGCCATGACAGCCTCGAGTCTGTGTGCTCAGGTCTCTTTCTGCCAACTTTGCATTTCTGGACACTGAATGAAGCATTGGGACTGTGAGTGAACGGCCTTTGTCAAGTCCAGGTGTAAACTGTCAATTCAATTCAACTGCAATTCAATTTAATGAAATTCAGGTCCAGGTGTCAATTCAGTCGAGATCTGGACTCTGACTTGGCCATTGCAGGACCTTAACTTTGTTATTTTTGAAGCCATTCCTCTGTAGCTGTGGCTTTACGCTTGGGGTTGTCGTCTTGCTGGAAAAGAAATCTTCTCCCAAGGCACAGGCTACCTGCAGACTGTATCAGGTTTTCCTTCAAGATTTCCCCGTATTTTTCTGCATTCAATACACCCTCACAAGCCTTGCAGGGTCTGCTGCTGAGCAGCCTCCTCACAACATGATGCTGCCACAGCCATGTTTATGCCAGACACAGCATTAAGTCTGATGGCTAAAAAGATCAACGTTAGTCTGATCAGACCATAGAAACTTCATGCAGGCTGACTTCACAGTTTCCCGTGAGTTTTCTGGTATGTCTAGTTACCAGTTGTTGTCTGCACAGTCTCTCCTGTTTCAGGCATTGCAGCTTGTAACTCCTTTAGAGTTCTCCTAGGTCTCTTGGTGGCCTTGTTTGCTCATCTTCTTCTTGCACAATCACTCAGTTTTGTGCTCTAAGCTGATTTCCAGCTCTGCCACACTCTTTCCAGTTCTTAATGGCTGATTTAACTCGACTCCAAGGGATATTCAGTGGCTTGAAGATTTTATTGTCTTCATCCCCTGAGTTTTCAATCACTTTTTCACCGAGTTGGTTGGAGTGTTTGTTTGTTTTCATTGTGTAGGTTAGTCCATCTTATCAACTCACCACAAGTTGGACCTTCCAGATGAAGAGCATTTAGACGACAATCAAGTGAAACCTCTTGACTACAGGCAGGTGACCTCCATCAACTAATTCTGGAACTTCTCACACCAACTGCCTACACCAGTGAGGATTTAGGGGTATCATATTAAAGGAGGTGAATACTTACGTGATCAGTTATTTTATGTTTTATATTTGTAATTAATTTAGACCACTTTCAGTTCAGACCTGTTATCACGTTGACATTAAAGAGCATTTATCTGCCGATCAATGTCAAAAAAAGCCAAAGTGAGCCCAAAGTGCTATATAACAATAAAATGCAAAAACCTCAACAGCATGGATACTTTTTTTAAGTTTGGTATTTATTATTTTTTTGGGACAAAACAAACTCATACCTGTCAGACTTGATGACACTAATAATGGGATTAGATCTTATCAGAAGAGATGGGTAATGGTGAAAAAGCAGGATGAATGAGAAAGAATCAAATGAGAAAGAATACTCCAAACACACACTATGAAGAACGCTCTAGTGCATTCTTTGCTAAGTGCGTCCATCTTTGACAGGAAGCATACCTCATATTACAAGCAAAAGAGGACCTCACCTTCACAGCCATTGTGAGTGACTTCTGCGAAGGGGTTGTCGCATGAATTGCACTGTCGGCCAATCACCCCCGGCCTACAGTGGCATTGACCAGACTCGTGGTCACATGATCTCGAGAAGGAGCCAACTGGATAGCAATCACATGGCAGACAGGTATCACTTCCCTTGACGCGGTAATGAAACTCCTGGAAAAGGGAAAAGTTTCCAGTATTTTAAGTGGCTCATACAAGCTACCGAGAAGCTCAATGTATCTTAACACTGGTCAAGTTTCAGTTAGCTTGACTTCTTCACATCAACCGAGAAAAGCCGAGAGGCCTTAGAGTAGGATGTGTGCCACCTATGCGGCTCTGAAGCAGCTGAGAGAAAAGTCAAACTCTGCTGGTGTTTGGTGGTCAAAGACGTTTTCCTATGGTTACTATTACCTTGCAGTGACATTGTCCATTTGTCTTGTTGCAATCCGGATCAAACCCTTTGTTGACATCACAGTTACAAGGTCCACAACTTGGGCTGCCCCACCATCCTTTGGGACATTGCTGGTCAATCCTGAAACACAAAAATAATGAAAAGATATCTTAAAAATGATCCAACATCTTGTATTCACTGTGTTGCATATCAATTTACCAACCGATGTGCAGGAAGAAACTGTGATGTGTCCCAAATGTGTCGCTGTTAATGGCATAAAGGTGGGCATCCGCAGGAAAAGGCCAGTGATAGGACAGCGGCATGACTTACTACCCCATAAAGCATGGCTAGACGTAAAAACTCTGGGAGAAGCAAGTGATGCTGACAGAGTGGGCCAAAGAAAACATGCATGCAAAAGGAAAGGCCGGGGTGAAGCCTCAACCAGCTCCTGATGTTTCACCTGGCTGAGGTGGCGGTGTTCCATCGTGCTGCCTGTAAGTTCTGGACACCTTCACTGGCCAACACCAAACATTTAGGTATGCTGGTTACAGTACAAGTGTGATATGTTAGAGGGGCTCAGTCGTTCATGATACACACCAGTATTCTGAAAGCTTGTGCGATATGACAGAGCTCTCTTGTGCTGGTCACCATAAAGTACTTTTAGAGATGTGCTGACTCCCATAATGGTGTGATATGGTAGACATCGCTTATTCCAGCTGTAAGGCATTTACATCACTATCTGTCAGAGCCCACCAAGTCTGACTATCACACCCATTTAATGACCCTCATATTAATTTAATGTGTTCTAGCCTAGCCCCCCATTCTGGCTGGTATGCTTGTTTAATATTTCAGACTGGTTTGACTATAATACCTGTTATGCCAGAGGACACAATATGGACGGTTCTTTACCTGGCTGGGACGTCTTTATAATGGAAAGTCTGGAATGGATGGGCTAGCCGACTGGGTTGGAAGGACAGAAGGTAACTGTCCATTGTGTAGATATAAACCCCCGATACTTGGGGTGGCAGCATCCTGGTAGTGGTGCTCCCTGTGAGCTATAGTTTTGGTGAGCAGCTCTGCTGGGGTACTTGGGGACCACCAGGCAGAGCTGCAGAAGGAGATCATCTCCTGTTTAAGGAGATCACACCAGTGCAAGAGCGGAGACAGCAGTGAGTCCACAGACCTTTCTGAGACCCTCATTGAAAACAATCAACTGGACAAATGGAACAGGGATGGGACAAAATGAAAAGGAGCGGAGTCAGAGATGAGGCCCCATAGAGACCAGGGAGGCTGGAAATGTCCCAGCTTAGCGTTACTAATTGTGCTGGT
Source organism: Polypterus bichir lapradei (assembly GCA_026402145.1). Lineage (NCBI taxonomy): Eukaryota > Metazoa > Chordata > Cladistia > Polypteriformes > Polypteridae > Polypterus > Polypterus bichir. The sequence goes on along the minus strand of JANRMT010062840.1, from coordinate 3,682,094 downwards.
CACATGAGACGCATTGTGTTATGTTTCAGAGCTCATCAAATATCACCTTATGAGGTTAAAATGAGTTAGTATGTTTAAATAGGATAACCAATCTCGTCAACAGTGGATGGGATTCACTGCACAAGTTTTAGAGCTCACCTGTACTGGCAATACTGGCCAAAGTGGTTGTCATCACAGTCACAGATGTAACCATGAGAGCTGCTAGGTTTCCTCCTGCAGATCGCGTCATTGTCACAGGGATTGAGTTGACAGGCATCTAGACACAGCTTCCCATAGTAACCTGGAAATGAATTGCAGAAAGCACTGAACTAGATTTCCAGCAGCAGGGTCCCCAAGAAAACGCCAAAGAAAAGAAATGGTTTGTACTTTCTGCATGGGATAATCTGAACGTTCTGCACATATTTCAAAATATGATCCCAACTTGAGGTCAGTCAGTCAGTCATTGTCCAACCTGCTATATCCTAACACAGGGTCATGTGGGCCTGCTAGAGCCAATCCTAGCCAGCACAGGGTAGGAAACAAATCCCTGGGTATGGTGCCAGCCCACCGCAGGGCACACACACCTACACACCAAGCACACATTAGGGACAATTTAGGATCGCCAATGCACCTAACCTGCATCTCCCTGCATGGGGAGAACATGCAAACTCCACACAGGGAGGACCTGGGAAGTGAACCCAGGTCTCTGTACTGTTAAGCAGCAACAGCACTACCCACTGCACCACCGTGCCGCCCCCATCCTGAGGTTCTGAGAGTAAACTGAATCTGTTAAGATAACCTCAAAATCCAGGGAGCCCTCTGAGGCACAGAAAAACCATCACTGACATTGCCATCAGCCTCAAGTAATTCATAGTGAAAACAAATTAACACTTAAGCTGTAACAGAATAAAACACTAATTCATAACGAGCAAAATGTGTGCTGCATATTTCTCATTTCCTAATTCATGCTATTTTTTTCAAATCGCAGCCCACTTATTATTCATGTTTCATGGAAACTGTATGCTAAAATTGAACCCATGCTGAATGTGACATCTAACTCGTGGATTTCTGGGCACACCGACGGGAGGAGCTGCAGGCACCTGAAATGAACTGGCCCACCAGCCACTGGAGAGTGACACGCTGGCCAGGCAGCTTCTCTGCACAGCCTTACAGTTGTCACCATGCTTGCTCTGCTCTTCTGCATCTCCTCTCCAAACTGACCTTACTCTCTACAGACAGGACAAATCCCCCTGTAGAGCTTCATTTCGGCCATGTCACCGGTGGACACATCTTCATTTTATAGACCTTGTCTGGATATCTACAGCTTGTTTATTCTCCATCAACACTGCCTTACTGTGCCTTCATTATGTTGCTACTTTGTTTTCAAATCCTTTGATTAAAAGAACCAAGTAGGTTGCGCTTTACCTGAAATACAACTATTACTTTCTAGAAACACTCACAGTATATGATCAGTCTTAAAAACAAGATTATTATGTACTAAGCGAGGCTTTTATAAGAGCTAAGGAATATTTCAATCTTACACACAACCCACACCACACTGGGCCAATTTACCCACAACCCAACAAGCACGTGTTTAGAAAATCAGGCTGCTTAAAGAAAACCCAGAGAGACACGGAAAGAATGTGCAAACTCAGAGCAGCTGGGCAAGGGGCTGAAACCACGAGGGAGACGCACTGATTACTGTGTCATTACGTCACCTGCAACTCGATGGGCTGCATTAATTTACAGGCATTTTTAAAATAAATCAAAATTCTGAATACACAGACACCCACACACCTAACCCTAAAAGTGCAACGGTGACGTTTTTATGTCACGCTTTAAATCGGGCTTATTTTAAAACCTACACATATATGTTTGGTATCATTCTTTTCAGAATTTATCGAAGTTTAATGTGATGTCGTTAAATTTTTCAGATTCTTATTCCGTTTTTAAATTATAAACTAAAAAATATCAAGAACTCACGTCCCGCGAGACGAGACTTTGTGCTAAGAGATTTAACCACGCCCGGGGCCAGAAATAAAATACAAAGAGTAGGACAGCTGCTGTACACACCTTTAAATGTTCGAAGCGCCGCACGAGATGCAGATCATGCGGCACAGCAACAGTAACAAGACAGCAGCTGATTGAGCAAAGAGGAGGTAAAAAGAAAACTGTTTCCCGTTGCATCACCATTTAGGAGGGGGTTTTGGAGGAGGAACCGCGTCTCTTTGGGCTGCGTTCAGCCCCCCTCTTCACAACGCGAGAGGCAGAGACACGAAGCGGCTGGCATGTAGCGTAGGACGGACGGGTTGGTCGAGCGAAGCGAGCAGGGGGCAAACCCCCTAGTATGTATAAATAAATAAATAAATAATAATAATAAAAAAAAAAAATATATATATCATATTAATTCTTTTTTGATATATTCTGTCTACTGCACCTTAGTGCTCTACAGATGACCACTGACTAAGCCCCCACTTATATTGTTTCATGCTGACAAATGAATCATTCCAGTCTGTGCCTACTCAAGCTGTGGCCTGTAGGGGGCACTCTCAAGATGTCCCAGAATGCAAAAAATACCAAAGAGGCTCAGGTTTCTAGCTTCATAAGTTCATCGTTATCACGTGTGTAGAGGACAGTGAAATTCTTATTCACATGTGTTAATCAGCATTCAACATGTCCCCACTCTTTGGCACCATGACTAGTGAGCAGAACTACCGTACCTTCAAGACTCTGTGTCTTTTTCACCTGAAAATCACACAACATATTTGATATATACTGTATATATATGTGTGTGTAGATATAGATATTGTCACACACGTGCAAATGAGAGGCAGCTAACGGGCTCAAAAGATGGTAATCCCGTGCCAGACCAGTGGGTGGCAGTGTGCACTAACCCTTTCTTTCTTTCTCCTGCAGACACCCGAGGCAAATCTCACCTGGGCCTGTCAACAACAGCTCTGGTTCAAAGCCCGGTGACGTCACTTTTCTCCACCGACTTTAAAAATCGACATCTTGTTAACAATGAGTCAAGTGTGTATATACACACGCATACAAGGGTGGTCAAACGTAGGTTTACAGTTGCGAGGAGTGTACTTTGTGTGAAACACAAAGTTTATTCCTGTAGTATTATTTATTGATGAATTATTGTATTATTCATTTGTATTATTTGTCTTATTCTTACTATTATTATTGTTATTAGCAGGTAAACTTAAAAACGTGAAACCTGAAATGATCTCTTGCGAAAGTTGAAATGATCTCCGAGAAAGTCTCGTCCCAGAATTCCCTTTTATAATATTACCTATGTTGTCCATAACTAACCCGTGGTCCTAACCCGGGGTGACATACTACTTCCAATTCCCTATACCATTATTTATTAATGTGGCATCCTTGTGTGGACACATTAAACCTTCTGTTCCATCTACAGCAGTGCACAGAAAGCAGTAATCACACTTGTAACCACTAAGAAATTTACAATAGGCATCGTAAACCCTCAGTGGATCCATCACTGGAATCTGAAGCACCCCATAGAGACCTGCTCCATCTGCTCAGTAAGGGTTCAATGGCTAATTCTCTGAGCACGTTCACACTGGTCACACCGCTCCTTTACATGTCCACACACCGGTATCTTCACATCACTGTGCAGTCATTCACTGGTCACTGGGTAGCCATCATGCATGGGCTCCTTCATAATTAGTGGTACTCCACACACCTCGTGTATTTGTTCGGTCATGCATGTCTCTTGTAGCTCACACCGTTGTGCCCATTTCTATGATTATGTACCGGAAAGAAGAGCACTGTATACCTCAATATGCACAATTTTTTGCACATATTGTTGTGCTGCCTTTCACTAGCACTGCAAAATGAAAAAAATGATATCAAGTTACAAATGTAATGGTGCCCGTGCGCAGTGGCACATTCGCTTACCTGGCTCACACTGGCAGGTGTAAGTTTGCCAGTTATTGACGCAGTAACTGCTGGATGGACAGGGATTGGAATCACAAGGATCAGCCACATTGCAACCTGCCTCCACTTTTAGTGTGCGAGACGGCTTGGGCAGTGGGATGCCCACTGGTGTGTCTCCAATGCGTACACCCTGGAGAACAAAGAACAGACAACTCTTCACTCTGTCACATGGTCATCAGTATGGGCATCAAACAAGGCCAGATTCTCACCTGAATGCAGCCCTGCATGCCATGCTGCACCTCGCCAGCCCCGAGTACCCCGCCCACATGCAGGTGCTTCACCTTCAGGCCATGCAGTTCATTTCCAACAATGACTGTCCCCTGTTACACAAGGAGACTGAGTTATTAGTATGCAGCAGCTAGCCACAGATCTCCTCTGCTCTGGGAGACGACCAAATGCAGGGGTGACAGATTTTTACCTGAAACAATCCAAAATCGAGACGGACAGTGGCCACATAACGAATATCTCTGCCGCTGCGTACATCCCTGAGCTCCAACTGGAGGTCATGCCATTTTCCATCGTTCACTTGAACCTGATCAAGCAGGAGGCGCACAGCACGGCTGGACCCTCGATTCACCAAGAATAACAGCTGTCCACTGTCCAGCTAGAGGAGTGTACAAATACTCACTTGAAGCAATCAACGTTTTAACAGAACCATGTCCCGCTTCAAAATCTGACGAGTCCTGATCTACTGGTATTGCTCTGATCTTAGCGTTTATATTTTAATACCAACCGTTTGTCTTACCTGGAAAGCCAAAGTGGTATATTGTCCTGCATGGGCTTGCAAAAGCACACCGTCGGTACCCCTTGTTCGAAACATCAGCCCCAGATACCAGGGTACAGAAATGGCGATCTCTTTCTTCAGATCCCACCAAAGCGCACTGCTCCCAAGAAAATGGTGAGGATGGTGCATTGCTGTACAAGTGGAGCAGAAAATGTTCACTTAAAGCATTCGATTATGGTCAGACAGCTTGTCAGTGTGGGATCTGTTACATACCATGGCTGCAGTCCTTGCCTCCATACCCAAGGGGGCAGTCGCACAAGAACGTCTCCCAGCTCACTCGGCAGGTGCCTCCATTTTTACAGGGGCTGGAGTCGCAGAATGGCAGTTTGGCACTACAGCCTGTTGACAAGGAACAACAAAGTGAGGCGGCAAGAAGGGAAACCATCACCGAGATTATGTCACATTTCAACCTGGGCTCTGCCCACAGACCCCTCTGTTTTCCACTTTTTATGTTTTTTTTTTAAATTAGGTTTTCCTTAATTGTGATGACTGCATCTAAGGCTGGGGATCTACTTAATGTTACGTGACGCGTGTGCTTGGGGGCGCTGCTGCTACAAATGCAGTGTACTGTCCATACTTGTGTATAAGTAAATCTGGAGGATTCCACCAGGTGGCAGTGCGAGACATCATCATGGTGAGAAAACAACGTCTGGTTTCACTGTTTTGTGAGAGACAAAGATGTTAAAAATAAAAATTCTTTGCATTCTGATGCCGTTATAAAGGTGCAAAAATAAATAAAGCAATAAAAAAAATGGCAACAGAGACACAGAAGATGGCATGTGAGACCTTTAAATGTATCACTCCATTGCAATAGGGAATATGTGACGCTTGTATAGCCTATGCGAGAAATGGATGAAGAAAAGCACATTCGTATGTCAGCATTTGAATCTAATGATTTGCTTCATCGCATCGAGCCATTCATCAAACATCAAAGATGGATCCTGTTGGAGCTGTAAGCCTGCTGTCACATGTTGATAATAAACGACACATAGCAAAACTTGAACACACACTCCAACCATAGTTTTGGTGGTACGGCAACTTGCGCACACGTCACATTAATTATTAACAACGTGCTCAAAAGAATGCTGGGAACGTGTGGCAGCCATGATGTGTAAGCATTCTGAAGTATAAACCGGCCCCAAGGAGGCATAATAATAATTATTTGTGTTTCAACTACTCATAGCCCACAGTCTGACAGAACCAACAAAAAAATCTGATGTGGCAAATATACTTTGTCTTTTTCCTCTTTATAAAATCAAGGGCAATGGCCTACTTAGAGAGAAAGAGAAAATGCTGAAGGAAATGTTCAAAGAATTGTGACCAGATCAGATGAAGAAAAACCTTTAAAGAAGCAGGAAGAACAAGAAGATAAAAACAAACATTAATCAGAACCTAAAACATTAACAAAACACCCAGAGTCGAAAGTAGTAAAGCCATAAGATCTAAATCCTTGCCACAGCCTTTCCTTGACTGCTACCTAAACATTTCTTTTAGAGAGTTTTTATCCAAGCTGCAGTTAAACAAATCAAACAGAAAACCAATTTAGCAAATAGTAAATACTGGTTTAAAATGAACCTGTCTGGCAGCAGTGCAAAAATCTCTTGAATAACAAGTCCACAATGTGCCACCTTGCGTGTGATGTTTTCACATAACTTGGAATACAAAGTCCGCAGTCAGCATCGATATGCGCCAAGAGTCCGAGAGCAGCAACGCTCTCTGTATACGAAGTGCACAGCTAGCACCGATTTGACATGCGAAAGGAAAACTTGTGAGATGGCATATTGTGGACAGAGTGCAGCCCTGAAGAGCACAGCACACAGCACATTAATGCTGCCTGTGTACTTTGTATTCCGAGGTGTTTGACAACATTACAACGCACAGACACTGCATACCCAACAATGTATGCAAACGAAAGAATAAACAGTTGGCTTTCTTTGTTGGTATATGCATATGCAATAAAACCACGTGTTTGTGATTCAATATATATGTCAGCATTTCAATGAAGCTGTACTCAAATCAGATTTTTTTTTCTATTCGTGGCCAAGTATTATGTTCCATTGGACCTTCCACGTTCACAAAGAAACCCAGCTGTTCATTCTCACATTTGCATATATCGTTGGATCTGCCGTGTCTGTGCAAGCATTGACAGTGAGGCACCTCTGTGCTGTTTAGACACAGCTCGCTTCATCCACAATGTTGCCACCTCGCATGTTCTCCTTTCCACACATCAAATTGATGCTGACGGTGTGCTTTGTATTTCAAGTGTGGAAAAACACTGCAATGCAGTTTCAGTTATGTGTATTTACTTTTTTAGCTAGCTGAAATAACTGCAACACGGAGAGATTTTAAATTAGCCTGTTGTTATTTTCATTACATGTACTGAAAAAATGTGATTAATTATACTGTAAGTGATATTTTTCTGTAATTATTGTGCAGTTGTCTGGAGGAGAGAGATAGGTATTTGGGTTGCGACATACAATAAGTGCAAGTGTGTCTATGATATTCAGTGCATGTGCCAGCATTTCAATATAGCTGTCCTCAAGTCATATATTATTTTTCTACAGGGCACCTCATTCATGGCCAAGTAGCAGGTTTCATCAGTCCTTCCTTTTTCACAAAGAAAGCCGACTGCTGTATATACTCACATATAAGTCGGGTCTTAAAACACGAAAAATCAATCATAAAAATCAGACCCTCACTTATACACCTGTTTTTTTTTTACACCATCTTGCTTTCTCCAATCTAGCACCAGTTTCTCAGACACATCAAATTTTGTTGCAGCAGTGCAGTCACCAATTTGTTTCGCCACATCAACAACGTTTAATTTAAAACCAGCTTCATATTTTCTTCTGATCGAACGCTCCATCGTAGATAAGGGATGCTCTTACAATAAAGGTGTATGAGGGTGTGAGATACAAAAAACACAAATCAGTGCAAACATTGCTTCGGAATAGTTTGGGTATTACCGTGTGGTCACGTAGGCACAATACATAGAAAAAAAGGCAGTGTGCTCCGTGGTTACTCTCTCAGCTGGCCGTTAGCATATCATAATGTCTTGTACCAATAGCGTGAGTTTTCCGCATTCGAGTTATACAACTGACATTATAAAATACCGGAAATTATACGGTAAAATCAAGTCCTGACTTATACACGGGAGAACTTAAACACGAATATATACGGTATTTATTCTTTGCCTTCTTTTTCCATCTCCACAGTTATATCAGCATATGTCACATTGTGTCACAAGGTAAAAGAATGACCACACCTGACCAGGCCACTGTGACACGTGTGTCACTTTTGTGACAAGTAATAAAGGAGACTTCCTGATGGGCTAAACTGCAGGAAAAATAATATACAAAACATTCTCTCTGCTGACAAATTTCTACCAGTGTCTCATCTCTACTGGGGTACTGTACACCACCAGCAGGAATTATAAAAAGAGAGAATAATAAAAAATTGAAAACAACATGAAATAAAAAAGGATAATGCTAACTAATATAGCCAAAAAAAAAAGAAATTATCGAAAAATCCAATACTAATGCACTTCTTATAAATGGTGTTACTGTAGTAACAAAAACATTTTAAAATAAAATGGAAATAAAAATTTAATAACACACTGACACAACAGTAAGTGCAGAAAACAAATAAAGTGTTTGTTGCAGATACTCTTCTTCTATTATCACTCAACTATTAACTTTTTTAACATTTAAATAACCTTTTGTCCTTCTTTTCAAGCATCAGATTGGTTATGTCAGGAGGATTCCGTTTGTAGAAGAACGATTTTCTACAATGTGAACTTACCTGGCATAGTGCCATTGTTTGCAATATAAGTTGCCAAGTCAATATGACGATTGTCAATGTGGAGGTCTTTCATACAGCCAATAAACTCTCGATTCACCACAGGAAAATTCTCCGGCAAATTCGGGACACCCCCTAGCAGAAGTGGTCCTGTAAGATCGAGGGATCTGTGGAAAGAGAGATAAGCCATCGAGAATATTCTGCAAAGATCTTAGAAGACTCTGAATTGTATAGCCGCACTCACTTTTTAGAACTTGACTGCACGCCCTGGGCTGCACAGCTGTAGTTGCTAATTTGGTGGCCAAAGCGAAGTGCAATGGCAGCATCACAGTCATCCACAATCAGAACAGCAATCTTCTCCTCAGAGGGACCCTGGGCTTCACCAGTTGAACTGAGTTTCGGCTGCAAAGAAAGAAAAGGAGTGGGAATGTTAGTGCCCAGTAGGTCCTGGTCACTTACTCAGCTGCAGCCTTTAAGTCCCAGTTGTACTGGTGATTCAGTGGCATTTGGATTCACCGGAGCACCCCAAGGCACAAAACAGATTGCAAATATGGGCATGGCAGAAGCACACACTCATACATATGCACACACACATACACACGTCAAAGCAAGAGTGGCTGACAGCAGGTCAGTTCTGCTCACCTTGTTGAAGTACTGCACCTGCACAGTGTGCCAGTTGCCATCACTCACACCACCTGGTAAGTAGGGGCTCACTTGTGTGGAGGACTCTCCTGTGAATCAATGAAAAACCACAAACAATGAACGAAAGAACGAGTACCTTGAGGGCCAAGAGAATTAGTCATTCAAATCATTTTCAGATTGCTAAGTGGCACAGTGGCTGCCTGGCAAGAAGAAGATTGAGCTTCACGTCCCCGGGGTTCTCCCTGTGTTGAGTTTAAATGTTTGCGTTTATTTCCTTCAGGCCTTCCAGTTTCCTCCCACAGTTCAAAGACATGTAGTTTAGTTGGATTGGCCCTATCATGTGGGTTTGTGTGTGTGTTTGCCCCGTGACGGACTGGTGCCCTGCTGTTCTGGGGTACAAAATCTGTACATTTTGGTTTATATTTCCATTATATTTTCTTCAAGACAAAAAAAACAGATGAACAAAATTCAGGATACATTAAAGCATATCCTCTCCCTAGTTGTACCTCACTTTTAAAACTGCTGGTCCAGAAAATACAGGAAGACATGCTGGTGCCTAAGGCTATTGATTGGTTTATAACCAGGGGATCTGGGACAAAAGTAGATAAATTATTTTACAGCCTGGAAAAGGAAGACATGACGATACATCATGCAACATCAAAAAAGGTTTTATTGTTTGGGAAAACGGACAGTGATTTCATTCATCATATTCATAGCCAGCCAATCAGAATATCTAACTATCACATCTTGCAAAACCCCCCAGTAGAATTTTATAATAAATATGCCTCATCTGAAGAGCAACATAGGAGGAAGGAAGAAGAAGGGATGAAGATGTCAGGAGAAGGGACAGCAACTTCAGAAGAGGGTGCCAGCAACGTGCGGCCGTTTCCATCTGATCGTTAGAAAACCGTCTCATGAACAGCTACGAGTGCGAGATCACAAGCCGCCTGCGACATTCATCCTTGTCATCTTTAACTTTTTGTAAGCTTTTTCTAAAGACTATATATATCCAGACTTTACTATCAGTCCTATTTTCTTTTATTCTTTGTTCTACTGGTGTTATTATTCCTGTAATAAATACCATGCAGCTTTTAACTTTATATGCTTTGTCTTAGAGTGATTGAAGTAATAAAGTAGATTTCTTTGAGCACCTGGTGCAGCCGGAGGTTTGCTATGCGCTCCGCGCCGTGAAGTTTATTAAGGCTGAGGGTGTGAGCTCCACCCAATAGTAGGGAACAGGACGTAAAGTAAGGTATTCTTTGGCTGACAAATGGCCTATAATCAAGGATGCTGAGCCTTTGTAAGTTTAAATGTATTCTTGGAGACCAAAAGTAATATTTAAGTCTGAGATATCTTTAAAAAATCTTATAGTGTTTGTGCCAATAATAAGTAAGTCTCTTGAAGAGCTGAGAGAGTGACAGGCTGTTTTATTCCTAAGGCACTTGTGTGGTTTAAAGTGCCAGAGGTTAACCAGCTATGTGTATGTCATTCATAGGGCACTGTTGAGTTTCAGTGTGTATGCGTATAGCTATGTATGTGTGTGTTAATCTTAAGGTGCAACAGTAGATCAACCCGGTAATGAATCTGATGAGTACAATTACCCCTAAGTAAAGGGTAAGTAGAGGGAAATATTACAATAATACATCTGCCCAGAGATTGCTCCTGCCTTACATCCTATGCTTGCTGGGATAGGCTCCAGCGATCCTACTCAGGATACAGCGGGTTTAGAAAATGGATGGATGGATATGTTTACAGCTCTCTGCTCCCTGTCTTACTGGATGCACCAATGTCAAATCCAAAGAGAATGTGATATCTCACCTCCACACTTTTAGTGCTAACCATCCCATAGCTCTCCACTCTGTACTACAGCACTCTGCTGTACTGTATCATCCTGAACGGGCTGGTCCTAAACCCTGAAACTTATCCCGACTTTTTTGGCACCAAGCTCTGCTAATACTGGACTATGTATGTATGTCTGTCTTTACCAAATGTCCAGCTTATTTCTGCTTTATTACAGTAAGCTGAACTTAGTTGCACTCATTGAGTGTGTCAGATGTCATCACTTAAAATGTTATAAATGAGGCACGCAAGAAACCAACTTCTATTTTACACTAAGTCTGTAGACACTGTGGGGAGTTTGTCTGCTCCCTATCAGCTATCCTAACAGAATGCTCTCTTTCGGTTAAATTCACTCTTTATGAGGATTAAACTCTAGTGTAGCTGAAACCAACTTAGTGTATAATATAACAAACTCCGATAACCAAATTTATATATCATATAGCACCATCCATTTGATCATATCATTATAAGACACTCAACAAAAGCACCCTAGGACACAGCTCAGTCAGTAATGCAACAAAGGGCCGCACAAAAATGTGAATATAAAACACTGGGAAAAAATTACAGAAGTCAAAATTAATTGATGATACATGGAGGCAGACTGATATCACAGTGCTAATAAAGAGAACAGCATTGTTCATGTCAGAGCGCAGAATACGATTGAAGAAGACATTAAAGACACATTTAGTCCATCTGGAATTCCAGAAAGTAATGGTGGAGTTTCAGCTGTGAATTGAAAATTAACTCAGACCAAAGCCTTTTGAACAGTCAAAAGGAATTCAGAAATATTGCATTTACAATTCCTTCTTCTTCTTCTTTTGGCTGCTCCCATTTAAGGGTTTCCACAGTGGATCATCCGTCTCCATCTATCCCTGTCTTTTACATCATTTTACATAAATGAAACCATAACACCCTCTGCCTGTCTTTTTAATTTTTCAGCTTAGTCGTTTATCCGTTTTGCGCACTAAGGACCTCATTTCAACTCTCACATCTCATCTTGTCTATTTGTTTCTTCACCAATCACACAAAAATAGCTCAACTGATATTCACGAAAGTAAGTTCTAACTTCAAACGCAGGTTATGCGGCATTTCAAACACTTCACTGGGGCAGGCGGTTGGAATGTAGGGTATTCCAAAATGGCTGACTTCAGCTTAATGAAAAGTGATAAACCTGAACCGACTTAAAATCCGGGCTACATGGCACTTTAAACATTTCACAGGGAAAGGGTGTTTGCTAAAGTGGGCAATGGAGGGGCAAAAAGGTCATCGCTCTAAAACATCTGAATCTTGCTTAATGAAATTTTGCAAACGGATTGCTGCTGATTCAAGTTAATTTCTAGACTTCAAGGCCTTTCAAAAATTCCACTGAGAGCCAGGATTGTAATGGAGTGAGGGAGGTGGCGCGCTATCATGGCAAAATGGTTCAGCCTACGGTACTGAATCTGGCATATTGTTTCGGGTTTGGCCCTACTGAGTTAATTAGTCAATTAATTACAGTTAAATAACACTTTTCCAACTATTCAAAGCATTTTACATAGACAGAGGGGAGACACTTCCACCACCACCACCATGGTGACAGAATGTGACAGCTGCCATTTTTGTGCCAGTACACTCACCACACTTTAGCTGTTAGGTGGTGAGGGGTTAGAGACATAGATAGCCAGTTAGGGACAGGGGACGATTAGGGCACTACACTTTAGCCAGAACATTGGAATAAATCTTACTCTTTTCGAATGATTGCCAGGAATCAATAATTACCACAGAGAGCCAGGACCTCAATTTTATATCTCATTCAAAGAATGGTCACATTTTTACAGCACAGTGTCCCTGTCAGTGTATTGGGGCATTGGGATCCACACACAGACCACAGGGTAAGTGCCTCCTGCTGACCTCACGAACACCTCTTCCAGGAGCAACCCAAGTGAAGGCAACATGCCACATCAGTGGTTCAATGTAAATAACGTTGCCCATCAGGTGGCACAGACAGGCAGGATCCCACAACAACAAACTATACAGTATGTGTCCTTACAGACCAGTGCGGGTATAATGTTTTCATTGTGCAGTTTATGCCCTGTTGGTGCCATGGAGTCAATTTTCAGAAAGTACCATAATAAGAGAAAGTGTATGAAGCACTGTTGAGAACCTCCACTGGTCCTCAAGGAGAAGGAAAAAATTGGCCCTTATAGAAAATGTGTGGTGAGTTCATACTTGCTTAAAGAGGAGGTCAGACAGGCCAACAAATGGTTTGAACACCTGACCCTGGTCAGTGTGAGCGAAGGAATGTCAAGAGCCTTGAAAATCTTCACCATGCCAGTGGAAATGTGAGATGCTGCTGTCCAACACGGAATATGGGGCAGTCTGGAAGCGGGGAACCTGGTACTTTAAAAGGTAAAGTGTTTAAGAGTGCAGTTCTTTCAGAAGCCACTAGATGGCACTGTGAGATGGCAGCCATTTACCTTAACAGAAGTCCCCCCTGACCTATGAGTTATTCAGAGCCTTGGTCCAGAAATAATCCCCCAGTGAGACTGAAAGGCAGCTCTCCAGTAGGGTGTCATTAATTCTGGAGGTGACTGAGTGAAAGCAAACTGGAACTGAGGTCTACAGGCAGAAAGTGAGAAGGAAATGCACATCTGAGACAGCACAGGGAACTTCTCATCTGACGGACTCCGATGAAGACCCCGCACAGGGAACTTCTCATCTGACGGACACCGATGAAGACCCCACAAAGGGAACTTCTCATCTGACAGACACCGATGAAGACCCCGCACAGGGAACTTCTCATCTGACGGACACCGATGAAGATCCCGCACAGGGAACTGCTCATCTGACGGACCGATGAAGACCTCGCACAGGGAACTTCTCATCTGATAGACCAATGAAGACCCCGCACAGGGAACTTCTCATCTGACAGACACCGATGAAGACCACTGTATAGCTACTGTAGGTCAAATCGGGCAGCAGGATTTTGTTTTCTGCCTTTTCCCCTGACACTCTGCGATTGTCGTTCTCCTGTTTTTGGTTCTCACTAGGTCAATGTCTTGATATCGTACTGCCACAATGATGGGAGCCAGCATTTTTTTGATTACGGGATCAGAAGGTGAGATGTCTGCCAAGCAGAGTTTGAACTAGAAAGTCTGTCCCCTCTTTTTCACTCACTGCTCAGACAAAGAGACACAAAACGGTGAAGTCCAAAATAAACAATTACAGTGCAGCAGAAGGATGTGAATGAATTCCAGTCTTAATAAATACAAATTGTCAGCAAAAACAGATTACGCCAAATTGTTTCCCATATTAAAAATTCCCAACAAGAACTAAAATAATAACCAGTGGTAAAGATACATAAAGAATTAAAGAATCCAAAGCATACTGTAACAGATACGTCTGGGGACGTATTGCAGGCTGGCCTGACATGTTTGTGTCTCCTACAATGTACTCTCATATACTACACAAGTTACCGCGTGTGGAGCTCTAGGATTTCTACATTTTGTAGAGTTTTTCAGCACAGATTTCTCTTTCTGAGTTTTGTGACCATTGCTGTTCAGTTTCACTAATGAATGGACATCACAGACCTGTGGAGTACTTGAGTTGTACTTGTCCATCTACGATTTCCAGCGCAATAAAGTCGTGCTTCTCATTGAATCTTCCATTGTACAGCAGCAAACCACTTGTCTCCAAGGTAGCAAACCTAAACTCAGAAAAGGGGCACACAAGAAGAAGAAGACATTTAGACTTTAGTAAAAGCACAAGATCTGCTATGGCACTTCCACTCTGAGACTACCAAGGATTTTCTTCACATTTTCCCCACCCCATCACTGAACAAATGATTTTATTTTGGATACTCACGTGAGCGATATGGACAGATGAAATCTCTGCCTTAGTCCACGGAACATGACAAAGGACTTAGGGGGGAAGGAGCGTGAGTTGATGGTACAATAGGGTTTCTCATAGCCTCCTGATGGGCAGTCACAGCGGAAGCCGCCACCTGGCAGTTCTGTACACTTTCCCCCATTGCTGCAAACACCAGGGCTGCATTTGCCTGACCGACTGTCAACTTCACAACGTTCTCCTAGAAGACAAAATGGTCACAAATGGGTCACTGCTGTAGCACGCATTTATAAATGATGATGTTCTGATGGTGAACACTTTTTTCATGTCACCAGGGGGCGCTCCAGCTCCCCAAACACCCGTCACAAACGCTTAGACATGAGCACAAAATCACAAAGAGAGATTCATTGGAAACTCTTACAATAAGTGCTTCCCACAGCACCAAGCACAATAAGACAACAGACAATAAGTGCACATAAAGGCTTTGTCTTCTCTCTCTGTCTCTCTCTTGATTACTGATCCCTCCGCTCCTCCACACAAGCTTCGTCCTCCTTCCTCCCGACTCTGGCTCCCTGAGCAATGGCAGGCTGCCCCGTTTAACTAATCCCAGAAGTACATCCAGTGTCCCAAAGGCTTGGACCGGGAGAACTTCCAGGTAAGGTGAGAGCCCCATGAAGTAGAGCTCGTTAGCCCCCACAGCACTCCCTGGTGGCACCCAGAGAACCCAACAGGGCTGAGCCAAAGAATTCGAGTTCCCAGGATACCCTGTGGGAATATGGGGTGCTGTGGCCATCCAGGGTGTGGCCATCTAGCATTCTGGGGGAGACAATGCCCAGTGCATGCTGACTCCCCCTGTCCTTCCCAAGTCAGGGTGTCCCAGCAGGGTCCCTCACAACCTCTTAAAACATTGCATCACTTTGGGTGCTTTTCAGGTTTACTATGAAACTATGCACTTTTATTTGTTGCCTCACATACAACAAATATTTTTAATTTTATGGGTGGCATGGTAGTTAGCACTGCTGCTACAGCTCAGCTCCTGGCAGGCTGCTTCAATTGTAGGCCCAGTTGCTACCAATATGGAGTTTGCATGCTCTTATACTCTCTGAAGTTTTTTTTTTTTTCCCTGGCCAATACACATTCCAGACTCAATACAAGGTGGTTATGTGAACTGGTTTGGCCAGATATGCCAGTGCCTTGGGTTGGAATGATGCCTGCATGTGCATCGGACTACTGGGAGCATCCATAATTCTGAGCTTGATTTATCAGTTTTGATAGATAGATAGATAGATAGATAGATAGATAGATAGATAGATAGATAGATAGATAGATAGATATGAAAGGCACTATATAATAGATAGATAGATAGATAGATAGATAGATAGATAGATAGATAGATAGATAGATAGATAGACTGACTTTATTTGTACCCAAGTGTGCACTACTACGGAACGTTGCATCACCAGAGTGTTGTCTATGAACTTGCATTTTTTTTCACAGTGAAAACAAAAGAATGTGCTGTCAAAATGGAGACGTTCGACTAGTTCTATATGAACCACCTTTATTTGAGGGCCATAGGACTGCATCTTGCACAAGTTCACATTAAAAGGATAATCTTGTCAATTGTCTCAATACGAGAAAATTGCAAACCACACATAACAGATCCAGTAAAATGTTTTGTAAGCCATATAGGTTAACAAGTACACGGGCCAGTTATCAATTAATTTTCCAGTAAGCGCAGAAAACAACTGCAGGGCCCAGCCAGCCACCTGACCTCAGCCTGCACAAGTGCCGTAAGTCCGAGTACAGCCGATGTCACGCTGCTCAGAATATTTTTCCTCTCATATAGTTGTCTGATGTCTGACAGCGTTACACTGCGGGCTTTCAGTCTTCCATACTCCTTCATTATTCTCAGCCATGCCAAAGACGAAGAGAAATCCTCCTAACATAATGCTTTGGGCTCCAACAAACACCAGGTATTAAACTACTCTCCTTCTGATCCTGCTGGTGCGCTGTTTGTTGGAATGCATAATCTTCAATATATACAACTGTCAGAGCAAGTTGCTTTGGATACAATCATGGAAAAATAAATAAAACAAGGCAATATTGCTGTTAGACAATGTGGCCTACTGGCTGAGGCACTGCTAAGGTAACAACTTCAGTGTCTACCATTACGTGACTTTGAGTGAATTGCTTAACCCCTCAGTGTTGCGGCTGCAGGACTGCATGATCAGTTGTATTATAATGACATTAACTTAGAGCTGTGGACACTTCATAAATAAATATATGTATCATAACCAAAAACACGTCTGAACCCAAACCCAGGCCTTGTACTCATTATATTATCTTAAACCAGTGTACAAAAACGGTTTCATTGGCTGAAGTAAAGAAAAACGTCTGCTGGCTATTAGAACATTAGATATAAATGAGATGAGGACAGGCCATTCAGCCCAATGAAGGTTGTTAATCCTATGCACCCAGTTCCTCTAACATACTGTAACATCACATCGAGTTCTGAAGGTCTGAGTTCTGAGTCGAGTTCTGAAGGTCCCTCAAGTCCTGCTGTCTACCGCTCTACTTGGTAACTTATTCCATGTGTCTACGATTCTATGATGAAGAAAATTATCCTAATGTTTGTCTGAATTTTACCCTGAACAAGTTTCCAACTGTTATTCTTGTTGTTATCAATCCTCTGTAGTAATTCCTGTCATCATTTTAAAACTTTGATCATGTCACCTCTTAACCTCCTTTTGCTTAAACTGAGAAAGTTCAACTTCTTTATTCTGTGGACGCTATAAAACTTAACATTTTGTTAGCCTTCTGGAAGAAGATAGTGACGAGTTACTTCTTTTAATTTTCAGACCTCCCATTGTATTATCAAATGTAACATTTTGACTTCCTATGCATAAATCTTTACATTTATTGACATTAAATTTCATCTGTCACAAATCTGCCCAAGCCTTTACGCTGTCCAAGTCCTCCTATAATAATTCAATGGATTCCAAATTATCTGCCAATCCACCTAGCTTGGTATCATCTGCAGACTTAACCAGCTCTTTATTTATATTCTGCTCCAGTGTCTTTATATAGTGTATATTAAAAACAGCAGCAGCCAACTGTGCACTCATCTACACACTTCACCCTGAATTGTTTGATACCCAACCTGTCATGTGGGAACTTATCAAACGCTTTCTGAAAGCCAAGATAAATAACCTCATATGCACCTCATAGAATTCTGGATGGTCTCCATGCAGTCCCTGCACTCTAATAGGCCTGGATGTTGAATGCTGTTTCACTATGTACTGCCATTAACGTGCTTTTCTATTTGGTTTTGATTTTGACATACAGTACAGCATGAAGAACCTTTTTAAATAACTACTAGGGTATACGGTTATGGATATGTATCCACAGACAGGTTCAGGATGTGTTGACTCATGGGATCAAAGACCAATCCCCCTGATGACATTGTGTTGTTTAGCACTAGAAAGGAGGAATTGGAGAGGGGCTTTGCAAGATAGAGGATTAAGATAAATAAGAAGAAGTCAGTGTCTCACACACGTGTGCACGGGAGGTAGTCGGTGAGCTTGACTGAATGTGTTCTTACATCAGACCAGGGGTTGCACTAACACCTTTCCTCCTTCATCTACAGATTCCCAGAAGGATGGCCTGCCTAAACACACTTCCTGCTCCTCCACAGACACCACTTCCGGGGTACAGCTCAGAAGACCTCCCATCCAGTCCCATTCTTGACATCACTCCACAGACACGCCTTTGATTCCTCCTTCCTGACTATAAAGCCACTTTTCTGTTGTATTATGTCAGTCACGTTCTGGACTCTGCCTGATCAGACTACTCTCAGTTCTTACATTTTTCCATTTTATGTGCACCTACTTTTCCAAGTACGTGGAGTGGATTGCCAGACTTTTTCCTTGTGTCTGTGTTTGTGTCGTTACAACAGAATGTCTGACATTTATCTATGATCTGGATTCAGACTTTAGCCTGCAGGAAGAGAGCTATTGAAATATCTAGGATCGGGGTACCCAAAGATGGAAAATTAGGTGCAGGGATAATCCAGAGAATGCAGTGTGGATGGAACAATTGGAAGAAGGTTTCAAGAATATTGTGTGAAAAGTGAAGGTTAAAAGTACGTTTTTAAGACCAGGGTAAGAGCATCAATGATGTATGGATCTGAGATATGGGGAGCAAAGTGTGTGCAGGTGAAAAATTTGGTTGTGGCAGACACGGGAGTGTTGAGATGGATATGTCCATCCATCCATCCATTATCCAACCTGCTATATCCCAACTACAGGGTCACGGGGGTCTGCTGGAGTCAATCCCAGCCAACACAGGGCGCAAGACAGAAAACAAACCCCGGGCAGGGTGCCAGCCCACCACAGGAGCTGGATATGTGGAGTTACAAAAAAGGAAATTATAAGAAATGAGACAATCAGAGGTACAACAAAAGTCAAAGAGATATCTAAGAAAGTGCTGGAAAGTAGGTTGATGTGGTATAGATGTGTGATGAGGAGAGACAATGAAGATGTGGAATGGAAGTACAGGGGAAGAGAGAGTGAAGGAAGCCAGCATGGACGTGGATGGATAAAGTAAAAGAACATCTGAAGGAAAAGAGCTTGACTGGTGAGGAGGTGCAGGTCTAAGCTGTATGGAAACGTTTGATCAGGCACATCAACTCCACACAGAAGTTGGAAAAGAAGAGGAAGACCCAAAGACAGGTAAAACATCCAGAAGAACAATAAAATTTCCAGGAAAACATAAGGACAGGCCATTGTGCATTTCTTGGCAGTTACCACTCTCATTTTTGCTCGGGCAGCATGACAGTCTGCCAGAGGTCCTCAGTATCTATGGAAACCTGATAATCCAGCATTTATAACAAACCATAATACTACACGGCCATCACATTCAGTGCAAAGTTCCTGGCTGTGCAGCACAGCAGGTATTTTCACTGCTAGTAAGGCCGCATGGGGTTCATTGTGGTTGGATGTGAGGACAATCTAAAACACCGAGATGGGGAGTGGACCCCATCGTTCACAGGAAAAGAAGGAGTCAAATGTGAAGGCAGAAGAAGAACATCTGTGTCGATCAGACAGCGAAATGTCTGTGGTCGACGGGCTTGACGCAGGGCAAGAGCAGATGCTGCAGGAGCAGGAGGGCATCGAGCAGGGAAAGCACTCGGATTTTGACAGGTAAATTTTAAAAACATCAGTGTCTGAAGCTCCAGCGCATTTGATGTTGGATTTATAAGAACATTACGTCTAAAACTCCCAACGTATTTGAAGTGGGATTTCCTTTGATGGTAAATTATAAACACAACTTTGTTTGAAGCTACATAATATTTGATATGGAATTTATTTTGATGGCACAGGTTCTAACAAAAATAATGGATGCTCTTAGTTCTGATTACCATATCGCACTTTGCCAGACTTGTGCCTCAAGTTGTACAATGCAGGGCTACATTTCCGAGAAATAATGAATTTTACTGATAAGTGAGCAACTTCACGATACACGTACACAAGGCGCGAGTGACTTTTTCAAGTGTTTCCCAAACTCCTGTTTAATCAGCCACTTTACTAGTGAGGATAATGTAAAATATGGCTGACGCTTGGCAAAATTGCCTATATAAACAAGCATCTTTTATTTTTATTACTATAGGCTGTGCCCTGCGGTGGGCTGGCGCCCTGCCTGGGGATTTGTTCCTGCCTTGTGCCCTGTGTTGGCTGGGATTGGCTCCAGCAGACCCCCATGACCCTGTGTTAGGATATAGTGGGCTGGATAATGACTGACTGACTTTATTTCCTACAAAGGAAGCATACCATCACAATTTAGTGAACAATTAAGACAAAGTGTGTAACTAAGCAGAGCACTGGACACATTGTTTCTAAGATAAATGCAAACCAATTGAGACACAGCAGCAAAGAAACTTACACTTGTAAAGGAGATCTTGGCCTTCAAGATGACAATACAGCATATCGCAAATTAACGTCACTGTCTTTCAGACCAAAAGGCTAACAATGTGTAAATTGTTTGTGCATACAGTATATTTAATTTATATACTCTGTTGTGTTCTGCAATCCTTAAATAAAGATCAAACACAGTAGAGATGGCGACCTGCCTAGTAGCCTCTAACCAGCATGGTATCCTCTACTCTTTTGACATTTGCAACCTCCATCCTGTTCTGTCTTCTGTAGCGGGCTGGAGTGCACATCATATAATTGCAATGCTGTCCACAACAACAACAAAACATAGCAAAGCGTGGCCAATGGGATTTAAGAGACAGCAGAGGCACAGTTAACCTACAGCTCTGCCTACATCCATAACTGGTGTTCCATCAGGTGCTAAAGTGCTGCTTTGTATTATTGTTTTGGAAAGTTAGCTACACGTGAGCAGATAATAATAATAATAATAATAATAATAATAATAATAATAATAATAATACATTTTATTTATATAGCGCCTTTCCCATGCTCAAAGCACTTACAGAATATAAGAAAGAACAGCAGGATATACAGTATATAGCATTGTACAAAGCAAATAAATAAATAAATAAAGAAGATTACGACAGTAAATTCAGAGAAAGCCTAACAGACAACAGAATTGATGGTCTAGCACACACACACACACACAGGTTACATGAGCATCTTGACAGAGAGGTAAACTGAGAGAAGGGGAATAAAGTCAAGTAGAGCTAAAAACCTTCCTGAGCAGATGAGCTCTGAGTTGTTTTTTAAAAGAATTCATGGAGTCAGCTGACCTGATTAATTTCGGTAGGTCATTCCAGAGTCTGGGCACTCGCTATACAGCTGAAGGCCCTGCTGTCACCCATGGAGTGTAGATTAGTGTGGGGCACAACAAGATTACCAGAATCAGAGGACCTTAGTGAGCGGGCAGGCACATAGTGATGGAGAAGGTCACTGATGTAGCTTGGCGCGAGGTTATTTAAGGCTTTGTAGGTTATTAGTAGGATTTTATATTTGATTCTGTAAGACACAGGGAGCGAGTGAAGACGGAGCAAGATGAGTGTGATGTGATGTTATGAAGAAGATACCAACTATTCCCCTTTCTGGCACACTGTTGAGTTGGTTCAGATTAAGGCCTGACCCTCCAGTTTGTCACAATTACCAGGGAGTGCAAAATCTCCTGAAAGGTCGAAGCTGGAGACTGGCAGTAAGAACAAGCATTGGTCAATATAAGTGGGGAAGAGGCGGGTCTGTGAGGTGGGAGTAGGAGACTACTTAACAGAATTCAACTCACACACATACTATTTGTACTCAAACATATTAATCCTGACTTTGGGTCCTTTCCTGTTCGTATTTTTCTCTCTTCTCCCAAAAACCGTATGCAATTGAGAAAAAATCTCCACCAAAGTTGTGCCAGCTGCAACCTTAAAACACAGATTCTTCAAAATATTTAACGGACACGGAAATATGAAGTTACCATTCATAGATTTTTCTAACCCGCCCATCCTGAGCTGTGCCATGGAGGCCTATCCCAGCATGCACTGGGCACAAGGCAGGAATAATCTATGGATGGGGCACCTGTCTTATCACACGGTGAACATGCACACCAGGGGCCAATGTGCGCAATATGCCGTTCTTTGGACTGTGGGAGCAAACCCATGTGGAGACAAGAGAACATCCATCCATCCATTATCCAACCCGCTATATCCTAACTACAGGGTCACGGGGGGTCTGCTGGAGCCAATCCCAGCCAACACAGGGCACAAGGCAGGAAACAAGCCCTGGGCAGGGCACCAGCCCACCGCAGGACAGGACAACATTCAAACTCCATAATGGGAGCACCTGGAATGAGAACTTCGGTCTCCTTGTTGCGAGGCAGCAGTGCTGCCACCGTGCCACCTCATGTATAAGTTATAAATTGGTAACTATCAGCATTTTAAATTATTGACAATGACTTACTTTATCTAGAACTCAAACTCAGTGCTGGGGACCCCCTGTGGCTGTAAGTTTTTATTCCAACCAACTTCTGTTTTTAATTGGATTCCTGGCCTAATTAAGTGAGCTGTGTTTTGGGGTCAATGTAGAAATTACAAAGCTAAGTTTAGGAAGTTTTTAATTAAAATGTACTAAGTAGTTACATGGGAATAATGTTTCTTTTTAACTCTCAAAAAGATTTTCATCTTGACTTTCATTCGGCTTTTCCTAATGTTCTGGTGTTTTTAATTTATTTACTAATTCACTCCTGTTGGCTCTGCTTATTTTTAGTTGGCATTATTAGGATACAATGAAGGGAGCAAATTGCACAGAAATTTGGCAGAATAATAGCAAAACAGCAAGAGAGTTGAGCATTTAAACTTGAAGAAAAAACAGCAGGACTCCTAAAAATGTCTCACAAATGTAAAAATCGCACTGCTGTGCTTTTCAGCCTGTAGAAAAAGAGAGAAGAAAATACCAGCTTACTAAAATAAAAAGGCCAGTTACTGAAATAAGATCAATTATCATCACTCATTAATGAATCGGGCCGAAACAAAACCCTGTTAGCCACATGGGGGGTCTCCACGACTGAGTTTGGGAGCCGCTGCATTAATACATTTTACCATGAAAATGAGATCATCTCATTTATAAAATGTGACAAACTGTGTAAAACGTACCATCCTGAATGTTAAAGCGGACGGACACGGTGCAAATTGTGTCATTGTGCCTGTCCCCCTGGTTGCCACAAGAGCCACTTTAAAAAGCATAACAAGTGATTCGGGGAGCACATCATTTACAAAGGGGTTAACGTGCTATTTTAGTTGTGATGGGTTTTGGGAAATTCTTGTAAATTAACAATTGATCTTAAAATAGAGTTTATAGTAATTTTAGTGTCATTGGTGTGACCAGATGCACCATATTACTAAAGTAAATATTTCTTTTAAGGCAGCAGCTATTGTCCATCCATCCATTATCCAACCCACTATATCCTAACTACAGGGTCATGGGGGTCTGCTGGAGCCAATCCCTGCCAACACAGGGTGCAAGGCAGGAAAGAAACCCCGGGCAGGGAGCCAGCCCACCGCAGGGCACACACACACACACCAAGCACACACTAGGGACAATTTAGGATCGCCAATGCACCTAACCTGCATGTCTTGGACTGTGGAAGGAAACCATGCAGACATGGGGAGAACATGCAAACTCCACGCAGGGAGGACCCGGGAAGTGAACCCGGGCCTCCTTACTGTGAGGCAGCAGCGTTACCACTGTTAATAATAAACAAATGTGGTATTTTATCATGGGCGGCACGGTGGCGCAGTGGTAGCGCTGCTGCTGCCTTGCAGTTAGGAGACCCGGGTCCTCCCTGTGTGGAGTTTGCATGTTCTCTCCATGTCTGCGTGGGTTTCCTCCCACAGTCCAAAGACATGCAGGTTAGGTGCATTGGCGATTCTAAATTGTCCCTGGTGTGTGTGTGTGTGTGCCTTGTGGTGGGTTGGTGCCAAGCCCAGGGTTTGTTTCCTGCCTTGTGCCCTGTGTTAGCTGGGATTGGCACCAGCACACCCCCGTGACCCTGTAGTTAGGATGGGTAATGGATGGATGGATGGTATTTTCTCGTCACCTAATAATTACAAGAAGAAGAAGAAGCTGTTGTCAAGACTAACAGACTCATCTGTACTATATAAACTAGAGATTACAGTTTCAAATGAACTTTTACTTGGACATGTTCAATACAGTATCTTGCTAGTCAGATGGCCGCTCCTCAAGCAGCGATTTCAATGTCCGCAAAGTTGCACGTGCTTGTCCGTGTGCCCCAGTCGTGAATGTGCAATCCTTGCTCAAACTTCACACACACACCACCGTGACAAAATATATATATAAATACCACTGACTCACTCATCACAAAATCTCTCGAACCATGAGGACTTGGCACGTGAAATCTGGAATGTAGGTAACCCTTGGCTCATTAGGTGCTCGCTAAGAAACGGTTTTAAAAATTTCGTGGTCCAAGCACGTTCTGTCTGTCTGTCCACTTTTCACGAGAGAATTACTTAACGGATTT
This sequence comes from Polypterus bichir lapradei, assembly GCA_026402145.1. Lineage (NCBI taxonomy): Eukaryota > Metazoa > Chordata > Cladistia > Polypteriformes > Polypteridae > Polypterus > Polypterus bichir. Next base: position 3,657,256 of record JANRMT010062840.1, on the reverse strand, counting down.
AGATCGGGTTCTTTTCTATAATTTTCTTGAACTTTCTGGTTGATTTTGCAACTTGTCTTATCACGCTAAGTACCATAGTTCGCTTGCGGTACCGATGTATTTATGCAAATCCAACAGAGAGGCTGCAGGCTGAGAGCAGGGGGGCGGGGCCTTCCTCATTCACTCGCCAGCCTCTGTTCGAGTTTTAAGTCTACGTCTCGCCACGTGTACCTTTCCTCCGTTTAGCTAGCGATACCTGTTTGTTCAACAGACATTATCATCTACAGATTGTTAAGGAGTAACGTTTGACGTTTTTGAGAGAGAGATCAGAGCTACCCTGTTTTAGAGGGTAGCTGCTGATTGCCAGAGATATCGCGGCCATGTGCTTTTCTCCCCGCTCTGGGAACGCTCTCCTTTCAGAGCTGAACACGATCAGATACAGTGCCAACATCTATTGATTTTTAAAGTTTGTCCTGTTTCATTACTATGTGGGCGCAGCCACGGGGTACAGCCTGTCTATCTATATATATAAAAGTTAATGTGTGTATGTATGTATGTTCCAGCATCACGGCCGAACGACAGAAGCGATTTTCATGAAACTTGGTACACATGTTTCTCAATGGTCAACTAAAAATACTGTAGGGTGAAATCAGCCCTAACCCACCCCCTTCTCGATAGGCTGGGAGGTGATCTTACGGTCTTGTATGCACGTTATTATTCAGTTGGCACTCCGAACGACCACCAGAGGGCGAACTAGAGACGACTGACAGCATTTACTTTTGAGCGCCACGCACCCCTATTGCCTTTGAAATTAAATAGAGGTGTACACGTGCGAGTGTGTGTGTCTGTCCGGCAGACCCGGAAGTAAGACGTAGAGTCGGGGTGAGGGCTCCAGCTCCGAGGATACGCAAGCGAGGCCAGCACACCGGCAAAAGGAAACCTCCTGAGAAAGACAGTTAATACACAAACGATGCGAGCAAGTCGGCAACACGAATCCTTCTAGCAGAAAGATGTGCAGAGTAGTTCTGACGATTTAAATACTTTGTAGGATACCGTGCGGCTTACACATTTAATGCTGTATATAGCAGGCGACTGCCAGCATTCTTTATGTTTGTGCGCCACCGCCCCCCTGTTGCTTTTCAAATTAAATAGAGTTGGCCGGTTCCGAGCGGCAACTGGATGATAACATACATACAAGACCGCAAGGCAAGGACATTTGTGAGTCTTTATTGTTTGTTAATTTATTTTTATTTATAAAGTTGTGTTTTTTTAAATTATGTTTTTATCAAACAATGAAAAAAAATACTTATTTTCCTCCCGGGCAACGCTGGGTATTTCAGCTAGTGTATGTATGTGTGTGTGTGTGTGTGTGTGTGTGTGTGTATATATATATATATATACTGTATGTTTATGTATGTATGTTCCCTTCCGAACAGCTGGAGAGATTTTTATGAAACTTGGTACACGTTTCTCATTGGTCAACTAAAAATACTGTCAAGTGAAATCAACCCAAGCTCCACTCCCATCTGCGTAGGGTGGGTGGTGAGGAGTGATCTTGTTGTCCTGTATGCCTGTTATCATCCAGTTGACACTCGGAATGACCACCAGAGGGCGAACTGGAGGTGACTGCCAGCATTCTTTGTGTGAGCGCCACCGCGCCCCTCTTGCTTTTGAAATTAAAGAGAGTTGGCTGGTTCTGAGCGTCAATTGGATGATAAAATACAATCAAGACAAGCATATTTGTGAGTCTTCATTGTTAATTTATTTTTGAAGTTGAGTTTTTTAATTATATTTTTCTCAATTAAAAAACACTTTATATTCCTCCCGTAATAAACCAAAATGTTTTTGAAGTAAATCAAAATTAAAAAGTGCTTGAACTTTCGTTCAGTCCATCCATTTTCTAAACAAACAAATCCTTAGCTGAAAATCAGGGAAGCTGAAGCTTAACCCTGCACAAATCGGGCTCGAGTTTTATGTCGTTTTCAATATCGTAATTGGAATCTGCGTACTTTTTCATAATTTTAAAGTTTTCAAGGAGTTTTTGTAAGCGTGACTTAGGTTATACTTTAGCGTTATATTACATATGAACGAACTTAGGATATGTGTCTTGGAATATGATGCCAATCTTTTTAAGGTTCGTCTGGCCCCTTCAAGCCCCAATGCCAATCTCTTACGAAGCATTTTGGTAAACGTATCCCAGAAATTATACGCTTCCTCCTTCTCCCTTTGGATGCGCTAGTTCGGTTCAGGATTCTTCTCTGGTCTGTATTGCTTTCTCTCACACATTCAGAAATGAGGGCGTTGGATAAAATAAATTATTTTCTTCATTTATCGGAAGGAATGAAACACAACTGAAGTACACGTGAACATATTGCCACCGCGTCTCCTTGTGCGTGCGCGCGCTCGCTCCATCAATCTCCGCGTTCGAGACTCGTTTGATATTCGCACTTTGAAGCTCACTTATTTGAAAATTATCCTGCACACTGCTCCATGTCGAAACATTAACATTGCAGTATACTCGACACTGCATCTTAAAACGGAATCAGTTCATTTTTTGCGAACAGCTGTCTGGAATGGAACCCGCATGCGCACAAAATTACTGAAACAAAACAGCTGGAAAAGCAGTCGGAAGTGAAGTCCGTCTCAGATAGGGTTGCCAGACGTCCCTTATATACAGGACATGTCCCATATTTGATAATTTTGTCCCCTGTCCCGTACTGACCTTTCAGGGACACCCAAATGTCCCGTATTTAGTTCATTTTCAAATTTCGTAATAAAAATATATTTTTACTACCTTCTTACGGTACTTAGTTGTAACTTTATAAGTAATTATACTTTCTTTTCTCAGATTCTCTTCATGAAAATAAACCAGATGTAACGAAGAATCTGGTGTTTGCTGCCTGTTTGCAACTTGTTCAGTTGCTATGGTTGGCTGAGGACAGCGACACTCTTACCGTTTTACTCTCCAGCCGCACTGCTGTGCAGTTCTGTATCAGCATGTTTCTAGTTTTATATAATATATTGGTCTGGGTGTGTAAGGGGGCATGTATAAATTTATATATATATATATATATATATATATATATGGTAATATAGAGAGAAATTTTAAGTGTCCCGTATTTCTAATTTTCTAATCTGTCAACCCTAGTCTCAGATGGATGCTTAACCTTTTATGTTCTCTGTTGCCTGCTTAAAAAAAAAATCACAAAAAGGCATCATCAGGAGGATATGTGCCTACTTGAATGGGGACAATCACCTCTGATCTTGTATTTTTTGTAACATAAAATCGATTTCAAATGCTAAACAGCCTATACCTTATGTTATGATTCATTCGTACACTCGTTATGATTGTTCTTATCGTTTCTTTTGATTCCCCCAATCAGCTACGAAACAATGACACATACACGACCTGCGAAAGTTCACTTCAGTGCGAGTGACTGGGGGCGGTTGTTCCAAACTCCACTGCATATTAAACTGCCTTGACGAGAAGAAGAAAAGTAACAGAGCAAATAAAATTAGTCTAAGAAGTTAATGAAATCAAGTTACTTATACAAATGAAAAAAAAAAATCGTGTAGATTAGAGAGCACACAGGAAAGGCTGAAATGAGAATACCGATTTAGTCCTGCAAAAATTTATAATGCAGATAAAATGAACGTGCGGTGGGCTGGCGCCCTGCCCGGGGTTTGTTTCCTGCCTTGCGCCCTTTGTTGGCTGGGATTGGCTCCAGCAGACCCCCGTGACCCTGTAGTTAGGATATAGCGGGTTGGATAATGAATGTATGGATAGATAAACTTTTATAACGGCCTACCCCATTTTAATTTTTTAATATATATATATATTTTTTCGAAATGCATAATATTATAAAGGCATACTACATAATCAAATTATAACAGCAGGTACAACCATTGACTTCAAAATGAATATAAAATAAAAATAGAAAGAAAAAACAAAATTAAGCTTCCACTCAAGAGAAACAGTAAAGAAGAGAGAAACGGACAAAAAAAAAACAATTTAAATATTTTAATGAACTGAATGCTGGTGAGTGGCCTTTTGAAAAGACCTTTGGTTTCTTCCGCACACTTTCACCGACGTCAGGGCCATTTTAATGCGTGGGCACAATGGGCACTGGCCTGGGGCCCCAGGAGCATAGGGGTCCACGATGTTGCTGATGCCTATGTATGTTTCAGGGGTCCCAGTGCACTACTTTGCCCAGGGGAACTATGATACTGGTAAGATGGACCCGTCCACTGTGCCACCCCAATGTTGGATGGTGCCATACTCTCCCAGCTGCTTTGTCCACTCACACATGCCTCTTGGTTCTGCCTCACTCCAGCCACCCTGGGTTAGGGGCATCCTATATGCCACACTAGCCCCCTGCTCAGGCCAATGAGCTTGAGCTGCTGGTGGATATGATTGAAGTGCTTTGTAAGTGCTGTGTCTGCACCCAAACCTCCCTAAACCACACTGCTCATGGAGCTGCTTTTCATAGCTGACTTCTCCACTTGCAAAGGGTCCCTCTCAGGTCCAGACCCTGGGTTTGTTACACTATAATGGAGAAATGAATAGCATAAGCGAGTCAACAACATGCCCAGCATGCTTATCCTAAAACTAGCTGTGCCACCCATCTAAAAAAAGGGCTGAAATCTAAGTAATCATAATAGACCTTAGCATTAAAGGTTTGCAGTGCCCCATGCAATGCATATGTCTCTGTTATACACCATTTGGAAAAAGCGGGATTAATTTTTTGTAATGCACCACCTGTTGGAATGAAAAATGCAACACATTGAACTACTTCAAATGTCTGTGATGTGACATCAGTTGGAATAACTGAGACTCATCAACTGGACAGGCACACAGACACTTCATCTTTTTATTATTCTAAAATAATATTAATGAATTCTTGCCTTGTTTGTAACACATTTTGGACATGCCCTCTAACAAAGAATTTGTTTTTTTTCTAATTTGAGATAATACAGAAAGTCACATACCCACCAAGTTATAGAAGGTGGATTGGGATTCTTCTAGATGAGCAACAAAAGTCTGCGTGCTAGCAGTGTAGTAATAGGCTATTACCATCGGTTTCTCCTAATGCACTGTAATGCCATCCAGGAGTACACCAAATATTGGGAATGATCGAGAAGACTAACTAAGAAGTATTCAAAATGTTTTGTCCACGATGATGTCGATTTAGTGCCCTCTTAAAACATATGGCCTAGTGATGCTGGAGCTAGAATGACGGTGCTTGCAGGCTGGACCTTGCCCTGGGTACACCTCTCGATTATAAAAGAAAATCTTGAGCCGAGACGAGACTATTGGCAAGAGATGTTATCAAGTCCCACCCTCCTCTCAACCATTTATGGTTAACAGCCCATGCCCACGGTCCTCTCACCTCTCATTCGTGTGAATGCTTTTGTCAGACACAGTTCTTGTACTCTCAGCTCTTATAAATTTTTATGTTTTCCTCACTTTAAGTTCCCAATTCAAGAAGACTAAGCGTGTCCAAATCTTAATGAAGAATTTCATCACGAAGGGTTATCAACAGAAGAAATGAGTTCACAAGCAATCCTAGCACCGGGAAATGATGAAGTCAAATGAATTAATACCAAAAATGTTAATCCATTATGCTGCAGATTGGTTAAATGCGTATCAATAGACTATCCTGAAACAGTTGGTGGTGATCGTGTGGAAGATGAAAACATCAACTTACAATATCCCATAGAATATCTACAACCGTTAACACAGTCTGGTCTTCCACCGACTGAATTACTGTTGAAAGAAGGATGTATCGTAATGTTATTGCGTAATTTATTTATGAGTGATGGGCTATGCAATAGAACAAGATTACTGTAGTTGTATAACAATTCTGACATGTAAAATTTTAACAGGCAACAAGAAAGGTAATGTACATCTTCAGGGGATAACATTAGACACCAAAGGAGATCTTGATATGCCATTCATGTTAAAACGTTTACAGTTTCCCGTTAGAATAGCTTTTGCTACGACAATGAACAAATCACAGAGACAAACATTTGAAAAAGTTGGTTTATTTATTAGAGAGAAAGAAATGAAATTCACTCACGGCAGTTATACGTTGTGTTGTCACGATATAAGTCCAAATACGGAATCAAAATTCAATGCGATATTGACGAAAAGTTAATTCCATATATTGTTTTTACTGAAGTTTTACAGTAAAAATGTAAGTTTAAAAAGTATTTGCGTGTTAATTTCAAAGCCAAACAGAACAAAAATGTATGACGTAATGAATACCTCTAACACAACATGAAACATCATTTTGTTTCAATTTATTACGTTTTACTATTTTTTACTATAGTTAATTATTCGCTGTAATGTAAAATAGTTAGGTCTATTATGCATGTGTAACAATTCCCATTAAAATAACAATCTGTTTAAATTGTACATCCGCATCCCCTCACGCGAGCGGCAGAGCTGTGAAGTGGCTAGCTCATAGCACCGGCCCGGGGGTTGTAGAGCGAAGTGAGCAGGAGGGCAGAGCCCCCTAGTTTTAGACAATTTTAAATGACATAGATGTGATCGATGAAAGACCTTTAGTTGGACTGTGGAATGCTGGGCACATATCGAGCTCGAGTGTGTTTTCTGTACGGCCGAGTCGCACTCCTTTTCTGGGATGTCAGCTTTCCCGATCGTTCCCTAGTGTCACTGAAGGGTGTCTTCTGTTTTCATGTGTTGATGAAATACTTTCTGAATCTTTATTAAGACTAACCAGTATGGCCTTTGGGACAGATACGGGTGTGAGATGTGGAACTGGGTAGGAGATCTTTTAACAACATTTCAAATTTGTATATAGGAAAAAAAAGTGTGTAGCTGGGAAGCTAAATTTGGAGCGTCATTTCTCATAAGATGCAAATACATTGCATATATAAAGACCTCTAAATGTCTTAATCTGTAGTGTTTTCCAGAAGTTGAGTAGGTCTGAGAACATAGGAGCAAAAATATAAATCTTGAAATGCGTCCTGCATTGGTTCCTTGCTTTAAGGAGACTGGACTGCAGGTAAACTGATGGCAGTTAGCACTGAGTGGAGCAGAAAGCAAGAACTGATAGGGGAAATAATTGTGAACTGCCGAAACGTTACTTAAGCCATCACCCCCAAATAAAAGTTGCATCTCAGGCACAGCCATAGTTGTTTGTAAAAAACAAAGCCATGAAAAAAGAAAGTGGTGTTTTCTCGTGAAATCTGTATATCTTTCCAGTAAATAAATGTGGATGCATTGAATTCTTGGCAAAGTTATTGAAGGCCATCAGCAAATTTGTCGGCTACTGATGGCAAGGGAGAAAAATTGAAAACAAAAGATTGTCGCTATTGCTTTGAGTGCAATTATCACTGACAGCTCTCTTCTCGGAGACGTGTGAGATGGGCGAGAAGTGGAAGGGTTTTAATGAAAAACTAGTGGGTTGACAGTTTCATAACATTGAGGGGATCTTTGAGCTCAAATAGCAACATCCATCAGCAAGACAATGTCGTAAAAACGGTTGGTTTAAATCACCGGGCAATTTCAATTCAGCCGTTTAAGTGCAGTTCTCATTCAAGTCTGTCTGCAATGGATGCAATGCCACACACGAAAATAGCCTAAATCTGAAATGCTGGAATTCCGTGTACTCTTTTGCTGTTCACCCCTGTATGATCTGTGCCATATGTGAGTTACAAATCGTAGCAGCAATGTGAACATAGACTTACATAAATGTTTTAGGAAAAAAAATGTGGACGCACCCGGAAAAGTTCATGTTTTTTATTCAGATACCATTACACTGGCTTTAACAATTCAGCCAAAGATATTACTAGTGTTTCTAATAGGTATTACTACTTTTAATGTATTATTCACATATGACTGCAAAGCCCCATTTTGAGCAGCCGTTCCTTTTAGGTCCTAGTGTTCAGCTCCCTTAGCTTATCCTTAATCAGCCATTTTAAATGATAATTGGTTATTAGAGGAACCTTTGTGATTGCATTAGCACCGCTGAAACCTGATATTCTCTACACTTGGGGTACAAGGCCCTGGCATTCCTAAAGTTCAGTTCTGCGTTCATTAAAAATGAAGCAGCTTTCTCAAGAAACATGTCAGGCTATTACTTTTTTGCAAAATGAATGTGACAGGCTGCCAACAAACTGAAGAGTTCACTCAAAGGTGTCTGTTACTGTCTTGAGAGAAGAGGGCAAACGGGATCTAACAAGGAGAGAAAATGAAGGGGAAGGCCTAGCTAGACAACTGCAGTAGAGGATAAGGCGTTGTTGTCTTCACTAAATGCGCACCAGACCTCAGTGTCGTCTGCGACAGAGAAATAGCGACCCTGAGGTGCTGACCTTTAGCCACAGAGTTTCAAATAAAAAGTCAAAAGGAAAAGAAAAGATTAACACGGACAAAACAACACAGACATTGGGCAGAAGATGACAGAAAAAGTGCATTATGGTCAGCACCCGTGAGTGCTTATTTCATGCTTGCAGGAGACACTGGTATGTGGTGTGCATTTAAAGAAGAAACTAACTGAGCATGTGCAGTTTTTGTCACCCTAGTGAGGCAGTCTGCTCACTTTAGCAAAATGAATATGGCAGTGCTCATGTTCTGCATTTCTGCATTTAATAAGGCATTAGATGATTAATATATAAGATCTTTAAGATAGACAGGATATGAATGGCTAAATATATTTAGATGGATAGATGACTTGATTGATATATCTTGTATATAAACATATACGCGTGGAAGTGTGTGTGTGTCTGTCCGAGAAAAGTGAGAGGTGGAGTCGGGGTAAGGGCTCTACCTCCGAGGAAACAGAAAACTCGCTTAGCCACTAATAACACAAGCGGGGCCAGCACATCGGCAAAACGAAACCCCAAAAGAAAGACAAACTCACTTAGCCGCTAATACAGAAGTGAGGCGAGCACATCAGCAAAACGAAACCTCAGAAGAAAGACAAAGTCGATTAGCTGCTAATACACAAGCGAGGCGAGCACATCGGCAAAACGAAACCTCAGAAGAAAGACAAACTCACTTAGCCGCTAATACACAAGCGAGGCGAGCGCGTCAGCAAAACAAAACCTTTAGAAGACACACAAACTCACTTAGCCGCTAATACAGAAGTGAGGCGAGCACATCGGCAAAACGAAACCTCAGAAGAAAGACAAAGTCGATTAGCTGCTAATACACAAGCGAGGCGAGCACATCGGCAAAACAAAACCTCAGAAGACAAAGTCGATTAGCCGCTAATACACAAGTGTGGCGAGCATATCGGCAAAACGAAACCTCAAAAGAAAACTAAACTCACTTAGCCGCTAATACAGAAGTGAGGCGAGCACATCGGCAAAATGAAACCTCAGAAGAAAACCAAACTCACTTAGCCGCTAATACAGAAGTGAGGTGAGCACATCTGCAAAACGAAACCTCAGAAGAAAGACAAAGTCGATTAGCTGCTAATACACAAGCGAGGTGAGCACATCGGCAAAACAAAACCTCAGAAGACAAAGTCGATTAGCCGCTAATACACAAACGAGGCGAGCGCGCCAGCAAAACGAAACCTCAGAAGAAAGACAAAGACGATTAGCCGCTAATACACAAGTGAGGAAAGCATATCGGCAAAACGAAACCTCAGAAGAAAAACAAACTCGCTTAGCCACTAATACCGAAGTGAGGTAAGCACATTGTCAAAACGGTATCCCTTTTACTTCTCCTCCCACCGCTAATGCACAAGTGAGGCGAAACGAATCCTCCTAGGAGAGAGAGAGTAGTTCCTTTCAATTACCTGACATCTCTACATTTCAGTTTTGTTTCTGACGATTTCAATAGTTTCTAGGACCCCGGGCTTTTTACAGCACAGGCTTACACAGCTAATAGTATATAAAGATACTGTAGGTAGATAAAAATGGCAGAAGTCGAGGGAGGGGCACACTTTGAATTTACCTGCTACTTAGGCAATATATAACATAAAAACTAGTGATGAGCAAACCCTGCTGAAGGAAAATGTGGAAATATCTAGGAAATAAAGGCAAACTCTGCAAATTGCATTGCAGTCAAAGGTGAAGGAGAAACTGAACTAGTTTTTAATTGATTATACTGTACTAGCGTAGTGGTCTTTTAAGTGTCCCTGATGGTTAGGGAAGCATCTGTCAACAAGTTTGGACTGATTATTACGGCCAAAAATGTGACCTGAGCTGTGAGTCAGCAGCGCTAACCACTGTCCATACTCCGAGTCATTTATCTCTCTCTGCACTTCCCAGGCTCCTATCATCATGACTAACTAACACCCACAAGGTCTGTGATGCAAGAAATCAGGGGTTTGTACTTGGTGTGAATTTGCTGGGTTCACTTGTTTGAAAATTTTTGTCCTGAAAATTTGCCAGTTTAGACAAACTTTTTTTTCCCAGCGCCTCATGATGCTTTGTGTTTGTGCATGTTACTACCTGATCTGTACTACACAGCAATGTGTATAACATGACTGTTAATCCGGCAGGGATGACACAATGTACAATGAAGCTATACAGAACAATTAAGTATTTTCGTAATGTTCTCATTATGGTTAGCTAATGAACCTCTCAAGTGCAAATATTGGGATTTTTGTTTTTCAGGTTTACAAATCCAGCTGGAGTACTGATCAAGTAGTGACATCATGTATGTGTGTATATGCCATAAATCATTCACGCATTCGTGAAACACATTGGCCAGTGCTGTAAAGTGTGAAGTGGAATACACTTGCAGGACGCATGCATGAAAGTTCTGCGTATGCACGACTCAAATCAGACAAGGTAGCACAGAGCAAGTAGTAACCTGCCAATCCAGCATGGCTGCTAGACGCTGGCCTGACAAAGCATCATGAGGCACTGGGAAAAAGAAAAAGTTTGTCTAAACTGTTCCTATGACAGATTTTCATGGCAAAAGTCGAAAAACAAGGTCAGCAAATTCACTGCAAAAAACACTTCGGTGGATTTTGCAATGCAAAACAACAACAAAAAAGAGTCAACTGTTATATAAGTGCACATACAAAATGGCTAACACCTTGTGCATTATTTTTCCAGGGTTGTATCATTATTTCTCTCTCTCTCTTGATTAGTTTAAATACTTGTGGAAAAAGAAAATAATACATAGTTGTAGTGATTGTCTTTTAAACCTGGGTTGTTAATAATATTAATCTATATGTATATTAATCTATATATATCTATATAGATATATATATATATATATGTATATGGGCGGCATGGTGGCGCAGTGGTAGTGGCGCTGCCTCACAGTTAGGAGACCCGGGTTTGCTTCCCGGGTTCTCCCTGCGTGGAGTTTGCATGTTCTCCCCGTGTCTGCGTGGGTTTCCACTGGGTGCTCCGGTTTCCTCCCACAGTCCAGTTCCTCTCTCACATGCCAGCCTCTGCTCAAGTCGCAGTACCTCTCGTCACGTGTTGGAGTGCACTGTGCCTCCGCTTAGCTAGCGATACCTGTTTGTTCAACAGATATTATCATCTACAGATTGTTAAGGAGTAACATTTGACGTTTTTGAGACAGAGACGTGTGTTTTAGAGAGTAGCTGCTGATTGCCAGAGATATTGCGGCCATGTGTTTTTCTCCCCACACAGGGGACGCTCTCCCATCAGAGCTGAACACGATCAGATACAGTGCCAGCGTTTGACGTTAGAGACTACCAACATTCCGCTTGGCCAGAATTACATTTTTTTTATTGGTTTTTAAAGTTTGTCCTATTTCACTACTACGTGGTGAATAGCAGGGACCCTATTTAGGTATGGGGGCACATCCTGGACTATTATGGTTCGTTCTGTCAGCACAAAGTGTTCAGCACAGCATGAAACACTGGGGATAGCTAGTTAAATATAAAACAAAGAAGAAAAAGCATAGAGTCCCTGCTAAAAGGCACTCTGCTGTACACTTCTTATTAGAGACAATAAGTAATTTTTTCCTCTGAAACATTTCCCTTACCCTGAAAGAACATGTAAATGGCTTGCCGTAGAACGCGTTTACAAACACAATTTTTCATGAATATAAACAAAAATCAGGGTGTGAGGATTCAGTATTAATGATATAAAGGAAAGATATGGATGGGCTTGTACTGTAATGCGCAGTGAAAAGAACAAAGTTAATGAAGACAAATTGAGCGAATCGCACACAGCCGACGTTACCTGGATGTGAGGCTCAGCGTTGCTCCAGTTAGCTCGGGATGAGGCTCTCTCTGCAGGAAGTGTCTCAAGTTTTTTTTCACGAGCAGACGATAAAATTTCTTAGAATTCTGCTTATCACTTCTCCCCCAATCAAAACAAAGACCATCTTAAGGTCTTCAGTGACAATAAGCAAGACTCTTTTATACCTCTGTAAAGTAAGAAATGCTTCATTCACTGTAAATGATCGACTGATGTCTGTTTATTAAAACTTAATTTGCTACTAATTACTAATGAATTTTAGGATAAATAAGTAACACTTGGTCGGACTTAACAATGCTTTCCATTATTTTGTACGAGAGAAACCTTCTCACCATACACCATTTTGTAAACCATTGCACTTTTTTGTCTATGTCAGGTATGGGGGCACTTCCTGGACTACTGTGGTCCGTTCTGTCAGCACAAAGTGTCCAGCACAGCATGAAACAAGTGGTAAAGTTTGTATAACGGCACTTATTGTTCAATGAGACAGGTCCTCTTTTCTAATTGAACTGTGAATCACATAAATTCACAGAGTACAGCTTTAGTGGGCAGGAATGCATCAGTCCATACGTTTTTTGTGTTAACTTTCCGTGTCCTCTTCACTAATCACAGGTCCTGGCAATGCAGAGAAGCTTGTACTTTGAATCACTACAGCAGTATACATTTCTATAGAAACATCAACTGCCTATGGTCAAGGAACATGAAGCCTCCAAGCGACAAGTAGGAAGACTAAACCTTACACTTTCAAAGCGTACTGGTTGCTTGTGTTACCTTACAATTTCCCACCTAAAGCTGATGTCACATTACATGACTTCTGGCTGGAGGATGATTAGCACCAAGTGTTAATCTTGATGCCCAAGTATGTCAATCTGCATTACTTTCATTGTGGATGTCAGTTTACATGACGCCATGACGAATTTCCAGCACAATTTCACATTTTCAAAGTATTGTGAGCTTGCCCCTTTATCTGACAGCTAAATGGTGTGCTGCCAGATGGAGCTGGTGCCCATGCAAAGGGTTTACAGATATGGCGAGTTCAGTTGCAGTCTGTGCCTTTTGTTATTCCTATCGTGGTATGAAGAACAAAAGACATCAGAAAGACATGCCTATCTCTCCTGTTAGTGAACTCCAAAACAACCCCGTTCCTTATTCCTTGCCACTTTATTATATGCATTAGAACATTAGAACATTAGATCACTGTAGATGAGAACAGGCCATTCAGCCCAATAAAGCTCGCCAGTCCTATCCACTTATTTCTTCAAAAAAAACATCAAGTTGAGTTATGAAAGTCCCTAACGTCTTACTGTCTACCACACTACTTGGTAACTTATTCCAAGTGTCTATCATTCTTTGTTATGCACTGTACTTCCTGATGAGTGATTATTGGTTGTAATCTCTCATGCATACAGAGCCCCACCCTCACGACAATGGGACCAGACAGACCAGTTGGACTGAGTCTCTGAGTATGTCATGCTACACAATTATGGTCACGGGAGCACAGTATGACTGCTTCCTGCTTGCTAAGGCTGCATAAATAAAATCTGTGACAGAAAATCTCTGGAAAAGTCATTTAATGGAATGAAGGCTCCTTCAGAGAATAAATTTGCTGATGTAAATAGAAAGCATTTCCAACCTATTAATGTGAAAATTATCTGTGATGTGAAAATGCGTCTCCTATGTTGTGTCGAGATATATGATTATCTTGCCCATAGATGCAGCGGCTTGTTGCTCAAGCAGTGTAAACCCTGGAATTCTGTTACCTCCTCTAGTAGTGTTGACGGTGGGTTACGATTTTCATGTCAACTTTGATATCTAATCACTTCTTTTTTTATTTCAGGCACTCTGCAACCTTCTGAACTTGAATGTTGGAGTGCCTCCACCATGCCATGCCACTCCATCAATTTCCTTTTGTTTCTTATACCACTGCTTAAGCCACCAAACAGTGTGTTTTTCCTTGCCTCCACTTCACTGAGCAGGACCTCCATTTCACATTCGGTGGAAATCTTTCTTTTTTACACGTGCTTTTGCCATTGTCTTTTAACAAAACACTGAATGGAAAGGGCTATTTATATTGATTTGCATATTCAAATAGGCAAAATTCTGGGAGGAGACGGGGTGGGGCTGTAGGCTCGTGCAAGTGCGTTAAAATTCATGTTGATTGGGATTTATAAAGGGAAGGCGCACAGAACTTTGCCTATGCACAGTTTTATACATCTGAATGTTTTTATGCATACGCACATTTCTAATTTTCCCGTATTCCATGTTTTAGTGAGCAGTCTACGCAAGGTGTTATACATGAGGGCCCAGGACTTTTTTATGCATGTCCCTCACTTACTGTAAGTTACAAACAAGGACTTCTTGGTCTAATTTGATGCGAGTCCTGGGTATACATAGGACATTATGAGGAAAGTGGCTTTCTGAATACAATAAATGGATTTTTGGCAGCCTTTGCAGTACTTTTCTTTGTTTGCATGTGTTAAGAGCATACTGATGAGCAGACTGAATTTAGGATAATTTGATATTTCTTTTGTAGAAGAGGACAAATTAAACCAGCAAACAAAGCCAGATGACTAAGGCTGGATTGCAATTCACAAGACTAAGCAGGGGTCTAAAGGTCTGAGAACTGATCATTTATGTTAGGTAGAATGCATAGAGGGGGCTGGGTGGTCTCGTGGCCTCGGAACACCTGCAGGTTTTCTGAAGTTTGTTTTTTTGTTTTTTCTCTCCTCCCTGGTCATCGGACCTTACTTTTATTCTATGTTAATTAGTGTTCTCTGATGTTAATTCTTACTTTGTCTTTTTTCTCCACCATGTAAAGAACTTTGAGCTACATTATTTGTATGAAAATGTGCTATATAAATAAATGTTGTTGTAAAGCCAAACTAAGACATAGAGAGAGCTGTAACCACTTGGATGGGAGATCATCTAGGAGAAGCTTGGGTTGCAGATGAAAGAGATGTTGGTGAAGCCATCAGGAGGTGCCTACCCTGTGGTGTGTGTGTGGATCACAATGCCCCAGTGCTGTGATGGGGACACTTGGTTGTGAAAACAGGTACCATCTTTCGGATGAGCTGTAAAATTGAGGTCCTGTGGTCATAAAAGGTCAGTGGGTGTCTTTCAGAAAGACTGGGGTGGTTCCCAATGTCCTGGTTAAATTGCCCGCTGGTCATTCTTGACCCGTAGCCATCTCCTGTTGCTTACTGGCTAACTATCTCACTCACCCCTTCAGCACCTAATAGCTAATGTGAGGTGAGCATATTTGCAGAAGAATGGCTGCCATTGAATCATCCAGGTGGATGCTGCACATTGGTGGTGGCTGGAGTGGCTGCCCACTGTCTATGTAAAGCACTTTCAGTAGGTTATAAAAGTGCTTAAATAAATGTAATCAATTAACTAAAATAAACAGACACACACACACACATAAAAGTAGTTTTGTTAAAGAATATCTAAAACTTAGGATATTCAAGCTGCTCTGATGCCACCTTAAAAAGTCACTGATCACATAATACACCTGTCATACGATAGCAACCAATGCACAAAATGGTCAAGGCCGAAAGAAAACATCACAAAATGGCCACATGACTCACCAACCGGGCTCAGAAAATGGCTGCAAAATGACATTGACATCAAAACTGTAAGAATAAATGAGTAATGTAAAAAAATCAAATGCATATTAGAAACAAACATAGATATACAACATACAAAATGCCAAAATGGTAGAATTTATAACTATTTCTGGCTTCTTCAAACGTGTTTCAATGGTGTCTAGATTATTTTAGTTAAGCCAGTAAGCGCTAACGTAGTATTTTGAGAGATGCTCTGAGCACCAAATGTCAAATAAAAATTGGTGAATTTAGAAAAACATAACGGGCAACTCCAGGGAAGGCAAATTAGATGAGCAAGTGTCCCACTTTACACCACACAGATCGAGCATTCTTTAGGACGGTATTGTAGGTGTCCTGATGTGCAAGTACAGGAATTTGACATTTAGCAGATGTACACATGGCATAACATTCAGTGCAGGCACTGGACTGAGTTCTGTAGGTAGGTTCTAGAACCTTCTCAATCCATTTCAGCCTTTTGGGGGGGCCTAAGGCTGTCTCAGCAGGATTGTGGAAAAGGCTGAAATAGGACTGGACAGGACGCTAGTCCACCCCAAAGATCACCTTCAGTCACACACCCCACATTCATCCATCCATCCAATCATCCATTATCCAACCCGCTATATCCTAATTACAGGGTCACGGGGGTCTGCTGAAGCCAATCCCAGCCAACACAGGGCGCAAGGCAGGAAACAAACCCCGGGCAGGGTGCCAGCCCACCGCACCCCACATTCATACACAGTAAAATGTGCATTATAAAATTAATATAACCTATATTAAAAAAAAAAGTAAATTTTTGCAATTCCTTTTTTGCTTGATCATGTCTGGCTGTTGTAATTTTCACAAAATGCTATTCAGTTACGACAAATGTAACAGAATAACAGAAGTGAAAGGCAAACTTTATTACAGCAACTGACTATTCTAGATCCCAGGTGAATGTTGCATTCTGATGGTAAATTATAGCGCCAGTGTCATTGCGAATCCTTAGAAGTTGCAGATAATGGAGCTGTGAGGTTGGTTTAGTGTGACACTAAGTTTATGTTTATTTAATGACCTACATGCCACATCGTACTTCTTTCATATCTAGATATCCGTTCATTTCCTTTGCTTGCATTTTATACTTTTACAGTTAGGAAGATCATTTAACTTACCAGATACGACTTAACGCATCAGAAGCAGTGAGACGCTGGTGCACTGGCTCTATTCCATTTGCGTAAAAGCAGCTGGAAAAACGTCATAAAGCAGAGACAGTTTACTAATTCCAGTCCTACAAATGGAAATGCCTTGTTGATGACAGAGGTCAGAGTAGAATGACCAGACTGGTCTGACAGAAATTCAGATAACTGCAGAAAAGCATATCAGAGTTGCACAATACGTCGAACCTTAGGGCTGATAGGCCACAACAACAAAAGACAACATCGTGCTTCACTCCTATTGGCTAAGAACAGAAAGCTGAGGCTGCAGTTCTCCAAAACTGTATGGCTAAAGACTAGAAACTGGTGTGATGAATCTCAGTTTCCGCTCAGGCACACAGATGGTAGGGTCAGAATGTGGTGTAGAAAGAATGAGTCCATGCGCCCAACCTGCATTGAGTCAACAGTCCAGGCTCGTGCTGGTGGTGGCGTGATGGCCTGGGGAATGTTTTCTTGGCACTCTTTGGGCCTGTTAATACCAATCAATCATTGCTTGAATGCCACGGCCTATCTGAGTACTGTTGCTGACCATGTGCATCTCTTCATGGCCACATCTTCTAATGGCTCCCGACAGTATGATAATGCACCACGACACAAAGCAAAACCTGTCTCATGAACTTGACAATGAGTTCAGTGTTCTTCAATGGCCCTCCCAGTCACCGGATCGGACTCTGAACACCGTTGAGATGTGGTAGAGCAGGAGATCTGAATCTGCAGAAACTGGGTGCAGCATCTCAAGGGAATGTTTATAACATCGTGTGGAATCTATGCCTTGACATACAGAGGCAGTTTTGAATACAAATGGAGGAGGCCCTCCCCAGTGTTAGTACAGTGGTCCTACGATTAATTTGGGCCTCAATTTTGCTGTCAAGTACAGTGCCTGACATTAGCCACTAATTTTAGTAGCCCTTTTATTTCCTCCATTGCCCTCAATATTTCACTGAAATGTTGTTGTTCACTCTTCTAGCATTTCATCCATCCATTTTCCAACCCGCTGAATCCAAACACAGGGTCACGGAGGTCTGCTGGAGCCAATCCCAGCCAACACAGGGCACAATCCTGGGCAGGGTGCCAACCCACCGCAGGACACACACAAGCACACACTAGGGCCAATTTAGAATCACCAATCCACCTAACCTGCATGTCTTTGGAGTGTGGGAGGAAACCGGAGCGCCCAGAGGAAACCCATTTAGACACGGGGAGAACATGCAAACTCCACGCAGTGAGGACCCGGGAAGCGAACCCAGGTCTCCTAACTGCGAGGCAGCAGCGCTACCACTGCGCCACCGTGCCACCTCTGGCATTTCATTCCATACTTTAATCTCTTTTATTTATGTCACCTACCACTGCCTGGTCAAACTGGACCAAGTCCTACCTTTTTGAGCCAGAAATGATGGAAAGGGGAAAATCCAAAACTGTGGTCAAGCTAAGCCTGCAGTGACATTACTGTGATGGTTCTGCTTTTTCATAAGCGTTGTTCTATCAAACACCTCGGCACTTTCAATGATTACCCACATCACCATCCCATTGATCAGACACCAGAGAGTAAAACTCACAACTGTAGGTGCTGCTTTAGCCCCGATCACTGCGTGTTTTCTTTCACCTTTATTAGATTTAATAGAGCGCGTGTACTTCCAGTAAACATTAACAAAAATAAAACAACCTTCAATAATAGAAGCCAGTCATTTTTGTTATTTAATAACTAGGCCGATTCTAAAAAAAAACGGTGCCATGCTGATTTTAGCTTGGTAACTGCCATTTACTTTCATTTTAAAAATCACTGTGGATTATTTTTTAATAAAATTAAATGAGTGTTCTGCATAATTGAGGTGCGCTAATTACTTTTATGATGATCATTCCAATCATTAGTTTAAATGCTGGAAATTTAATCTCAATTCTACTTTACAGTTCATGAGCAAGCACACAGTTCTGATGATGAATGCTTATTATGTTGTTATACGTGGGGTGATCAAACAGCCCCCGTTTCCAGGGATCGTCTCATATATCAGCCGCAATTTTGCTTAGAAAAATGTCTCATTTGTCCCGTATTCCAGGCCCGAGTCATTTTTCAGTGTATTCATTTGTGGTGCTATATTGTAACGTGTCAGTTGCTCCACAAAACACCCACACTACGTTTAATGGCCATTCTTATTACTACTTCAGAAGAAATAATCATTACAACTGGCAAGTCAGAATTTCCAGGATCCAGGAATGCCCCCACAGATCGGATTTCCTACTTGGTAGCTCGGGCCTGGTCCGTCAAGTGTGAGTTTTTTCCGACTTCAGATCACGATGTCCATGCAAAGTCGTGACGTACACTGTAAACTTTAGTGAAAGCTGAAGTATTATACTGATTATGAGCACTTCTGTCTATTTGAGTCTCATTAAATCAGTCGCACACACAGTACTGTCCAACCGCTACCTGTCGATATGTTACTACAGTGTTTGCAAGTGCAAAATACCGCGTAATGCATTGCTATCAACTGCCATTTATTCTGAGCCCAACAAAGTTCTTCCTGGAGGCGTCCATATTGGTTTTCCAGATATTTTACAGGGACACAGCCAGCTCGGGTTTGACGTCATTCCCAGTTCTGACATCAGACTTCCGAGGAAGAAAGCCTAAGACCTGACCAATTAGGGGGTCCTGTGATTGTGATGCTTGCTGGTTTGGAATAGCACTAGTCCTTCATTTACTTGCTCACTAACCACAAATGAAAAGCCAGCATTCAGACAAGAGAAGAACCAACGAGAACCTTCAGATAACAACAAATGTTTTGAATTCTGTGTTTGTAAATGATGGCACAGATGGCAAGAATACTGGTGACTGGTTTTGATATGAA
Source organism: Polypterus bichir lapradei (assembly GCA_026402145.1). Classification (NCBI taxonomy): domain Eukaryota; kingdom Metazoa; phylum Chordata; class Cladistia; order Polypteriformes; family Polypteridae; genus Polypterus; species Polypterus bichir. Next base: position 3,637,474 of record JANRMT010062840.1, on the reverse strand, counting down.
ATACTAGTTTTTTTGTTGTTGTTGTTAATGATTGTTATCCTATGTGGTGGTTTACTGGTCATTATTGGTTTGACATACACTCACCGGCCACTTTACTAGGTACACCTTACTAGTACTGGGTTGGACCCCCTTTTGCCTTCAGAACTGCCATACTTCTTCGTGGCACAGATTCAACAAGGTGCCAGAGACATTCCTCGGGGATTTTGGTCCATATTGACATGATAGCATCACACAGTTGCTGCAGCTTTGTCAGCTGCACATCCATCATGTAAATCTCCTGTTCCACCACAGCCCAAAGGTGCTCTAATGGATTGCAATTTGCTGACTGTGGAGGCCATTTGAGAACAGTTAACTCATTGTCTTGTTCAAGAAGCTAGTTTCAGATGATTTGAGCTTTGTGACGTGATGCACTTTCCTGCTGGAAGTAGCCATCAGAAGATGGGTACACTACAGTCATAAAAGGATGGACATGGTCAGCAACAACACTCAGGTAGGCTGTGGCATTTAAACAATGCTCAGTTGGTACTAAAAGGCCCAAAGTATTTTCAAGAAAATATCCTCAACACCATTGTGTAACAGTTGATACAAAACAGGATGGATCCATGCTTTCATGTTGTTGACACCAAATTCTGAGTCTTCCATCTAAATGTCGTAGCAGAAATCAGGAATCATCAGAGCTGGCAATGTTTTTCCAGTCTTCTATTTGGTGAGCTTCAGTTACCTGTTCTTAGTTGACCGGAGTGGCACCCGGTGTGGGTTCCTGCTACTGTAGCCCAGCTGCTTCAAGGTTCAATGTGTTGTGCATTCAGAGATGTTCTTCTGCAGACCTCACTTGTAATGAGTGGTTATTTGAGTTTCCGTTGTCTTCCTATCAGCTCGAACCAGTCTGGCCATTCTCCTCTGACCTCTGATATCAACAAGGCCTTTTCGCCCAGAGAACTGCCACTCACTGGATATTTCTACTTTTTCAGACTATCCTCCGTAAGGCCTAGAGATGGTTGTGGGTGAAAATCCCAGTAGAACAGCAGTGTCTGAAATAATCGGACCAGCCCGTCGGGCACCAACATCCATGCCACGTTCACAGTCACGTCAATCCCCTTTCTTCCCCATTCTGATGCTGGTTTTCTTGACATTGTCTACAGGCCTGAATGCAATGAGTTGCTGCCATGTGATTGGCTGATTAGATATTTGCGTTAACAAGCAGTTGAACGGGTGTACCTAATAAAGTGGCCGGTGAGTGTATGTAATGTGTTGTCTGCAGCAGAGGGTCCTCAACCTTTGTTTGCCTTTGGGCCCAGTTTTACCTACTTTTGTTCATTGCTGACTTTTTATTAGCAGTAATTTTAGTGTAAATTAGCCAATATTTTCCCCCAAATGGCACACATTGACATATAATAGTGAAATGCTATTTAACATTTAAATACAGTATACATGATAGATGAACTACGCACAGCACTCATCCAAAAATAACTCGACACAAGGGTGTTTAGTACTAAATCACATGTACTGTCCCATTTGTCGTTTTAATGAGTCGCCTAAGCTTGAATGATTTTCATAAGAGAGAGCAGAGAGGAATTATGGTGTCGTTTCTGACTCATCTAGAACTCCTATTGCACAAGACAAGGTGAGCTGTTCTGCAATTGTGTGCGCTTTCTTATATTTGGCAATTCAACACGTAAACGTAATGATGGCCCAGAGTATCTTAATGGCTTGTTGTACAAACACGGTAGAATACAATGTCTTTTGTGTCTCAAGGTCTTCATTTTTCCACTTGAGAAAGTCAAAATGATTTCCTTCTGTAAGTAAGTGGCTTGCTTTGTTTCCAAATGCCTTTATAGCTGAAGGCTTCACGATTTCACTTGGTAACACACAATAGCCGAAATGCTTCAATGGAAAAAGTAAATCTATACCTTTAAAAATACGTCCTTTTAACATTCCTGTTTGGTTCAGGATTTTTGGACGAATCTTGTGAATGTTGATATGGAATTTTTGGAAGAGTTTGGAGTCGGTGATGCTACGGAGCATTCAAAGAACTGGTCCATGTTTGATAGCTTTCTTAATTAAGCGCGTGGTGAAAAACTGGTTGTCATCTGCTCGTAACTGGACTTTCAGATCTTCAAAATGTCCTTTTGAACTGAAATCTACAATCAATAGCCCCTTAAAACATTAACGTGACAGCGGATTAAATATTTCATTTTTTGTTTTTAAACTTCAGCTGTCAACAAATCCAGGGAGCCCAGACACCCACGGGTTTAGAAACACGGGACTGCAGTGATCTGAGGAGCAGTGTAGGCCATCTTACTAAGTTCTGTGGAGATGTTGTATTTGTGAGCATTGTTAACTTTGTGCTGTGCGTTCTAACATTGGCAAATTGTAGTGAAATGCTGAGTTACAGAAGCTCTTGAAGATGCAGATATAAAAAACAGCAAACATAAGAATTTCTGGCTTGAGTAAATAGAGAGAGCTGAGAGCTGCTGCTACTGTCAATAACCGACTTGTAGGTGGCATTGAGATGGTCAGACCTGCCCACAGGTTTACGTTCAAAGGCATCGACATTCGAATGGAGAACGTCCAGCTTGTTGTGTTTGAAAATGGAACATGCTGATAGACGTTTGTCCCTTACAAAGCTCCCTTGGCTGAAACCGGCAGCTATACGCATGTATGACAGAAGATGTTATCCACCTGAAGCTAAGCATGTTTGGGCCTCGTCAATACGTGGATGGAACCAAGAAAAGCTTGGGTTGCTGCTGGAGAGGAGGTGTTGGTGAGGTTATCAGCAGAGGGCGCTTACCCTGTGGTCTGTGTGTGGATCGCAATGCCCCAGTGCGGTGACTGTGCTGTAAAAATGGCGGTGTCCTTCAGATGAGACCTAAAACCAAGGTCCTGACTCTCTGTGGTCTCTGGGTGTCTTTTGCAAAGGATATACCCTGATGGCTTGACTAATTGTACTACCATGGCCTAGTCATTCCGGACCCCTAATCATCCTTACTGACATACTGCTTCTTTCATCCCTTTAACCACCTAATAGCTAATGTGTGTTGGGCATACTTGCACAAAAATGGCAGACGTCACATCATCCAGGTGGGAGCAACACATTGGTGGTGGCTGAAGTGGCTCCCATACGTTTTGCATGAAGTGCTTTGAGTTGCAAGAAAAGCACTATATAAATGTAATTATTATTATTACTAGGGGGCTTTGCCCCCTGCTTGGTTCGCTTGCCAACCCCAGTATGCTCTACGCGCCAGCCACTTTGTGTCTTTGCCGCTCGCGTTGTGAAGAGAGGGGCTGAACTCACCCCAAGGAGATGCGGTCGCTCCTCCGAAACCCCCTCTTAAACGGTGATACAATGGGAAACAAATAGGTTTTTTTTACTTCCTCTTTCCTCGATCAGCTGTTGGCATACTGCTGCTGCCGTGTCACGTGATCTGCATCTAGCCTGGCGCTTTGAATGTTTAAAAGCCTGCACAGCAGCTGTCCTTTTGTCTCACTGCCTTGTCTCTCTTCTTCCTCAGGGGGTCCCACTCCCGAGGCGCGCCTTCTATGAAGAGGAAGATTTTCTATTCTTTTAATTGAGACATGGAACTGTCCCCTCCGACTACACACGGAGCTCAGTTCACTCCTGAAAGAGACTTATGTTTGTTTGAAGTGTTTGAATAACGTTTCAGTCTCTAAACAAATAACGTTTCGGTCTCTAACATCTCCTGTGTATCTGTGCAACTCAACTTTCACTAAACAACAAATCTTTTAATTCTCGCGGATACACCTCTTCATTGGGAAGAAACACTTTTCTCTGATGGCAAGATGAATTAGACGATCTACAAGTCTCCGACTTAACAATATATTCGATCTCTTTTTGCTGTTCCGTTATTTCACCGAGTAATAATTTCCGTTTGTTTACGCTTATGCGATCTTTACTTTAATTTTTTTGAGACTTTCACATTTTAGTACTTTCATTTTCTCTAACCTGCTCTACATGTCTATGGCGCCAATGTTTTTCAATTCTTTACGACGTTCTACTTTGTCATCTACTTTTTGTCTTTTATTTCCAGCCCTGGGTGTGGTTAAATCTCTTGGCACGAAGTCTTGTCTCGCAAGAAGTGAAAGGGTCTCTCTGAGGAAATCACGTCTCGTCCCAGGCTAAAAAGTCTCGTCTTGTCTCGTCCCAAGATTTATTTATTATAATAGAGAGATTACCAGCATTCTAGGGTCAGAATGATCCATCATTAGTGTGTTAGTACGAATGAATCATTTCTGTTCCTGAGTTGATAGACATTAATCTGGATGACATAACTTCTCTCCCCAGGTTATGAACACGGATGAATTCAGACATCATTTCAATGATTGGGTTATACATTTTAATTATAATGTGCTGGTTTTGTTACCTTTGCTCATTCTCGTTAACCTTCAGTCTGTCTCCAGTCTCCTCCACTCCTTCTGATTGCATCAGAGAAAACCCATCCAGCCTTAAAACAGCACCTGAAAGAAGAAGTTCAAGGCTGCTCTCTGCAGTCCATGAGATGTAAAAGTTCATCATCCAGTAGGACGTGTCTTTTGTTTTATTTTTTTAGTTTAGGACTTAAACGTAATGGTGGTATAGTTACATGGTGCGTAGTGCTACAGCCTCTTGAATTCTCTTCCCAGTACTGATAGATGGGTGATTTTTATTTGACCCAAGCATGCTATTGCTGCTCTGAAAATCCATAAAAATATACATTTAATTTATTAGACAGTGTACATTTTGTGAGGGACAATCACAACAGTGCTTGCAATGGCCCCTGTCTTGTTTCTGGTGCTGCTGGGATAGGCTCTGCCACCCCATCACTCTGTAATGGCCCCCAAAATGGAGGACCCTATCACTAGGGTAAGCCTTTATCTCTAAATGTTCTCTCCTGACATGTCTGCTCTTTTGTTGCACAGTGAGGATATGCTGCCAATTTCTACTGAAAGCAGTCTGGCAAAGACAAAGAGGAGAAGAAAAAGAAGGAGGAGGAGGCCGCCTGACCCAGAAAGAATGGAGACGCTGTCGGGAGCGGCTGAGAAGTGGCAATCAGTCAGCGAGGATGATGCTCAGCCAAGACTACCCAACTTTACACCAAAAAGGACACCTGGGGTACAAATTGATATAACTAAAAAATACAGCCGACTTGAACTGTTTCAACTGTTCTTTTCAAAAGAAACTGTAAAGAACATTTGTAAGTACACAAACAAGCATGCTCAGCACCAGAAAGACCTGGGCAAGATGTACAACTGGAAGCCCGTGTCTTGGCGGGAGTTGTATGCGTTCTTCGGACTTCTGCTATTCATGGGTGTGGTGAGACTACCAACCGTACCAGACTATTGGACTGACAGCATCTACGGGCAGAATTTTTGCAAAACTCAGATGTCAAGAGACAGATTCCAGGCAATTCTGTGGAACTTGCTTCTGAGCGATGAGGATGATGATAAAGAAAACGAGAAGAAAAGAGGCACGCCAGCATACAACCCTTTATGCAAAGTTTACCCAGTAATGAGTGACCTCCAATGGGCATGCAAGACCTACTTTCACCCTCGTATCCATTTAGCAATAAATGAAAGGATGATGTCAAGAAAAACTAGAAAGTACACCAAACCGCACATCAAGGAGAAGCCGACAAAGTGGGAATGCAAATTATTTGTTTTGGCGGATGCCAGCAATGGCTACACTTGGAACTTTGAAGTATACCCTGAGAAACATAAAGAGTCTGTCATGTCACTTTTGGACACAATGCTGGGAGAAGGCTACAAGTTGTTCTGTGATAAGTTTTACACAAGTCCCAAGCTCTTCCAGGACCTTCTGAAGCAGAACATCGTGGCCTGTGGAACAATCCGGGAGAATCGAAAGGGCTGCCCACGTACGCGCGAAAATGCCCTGTCTCAGACATCTGAGAGAGGCTCCATAAGGTGGATTCGGGAAGGAGAATTACTGTTTGTCAAATGGATGGACGGAAAAGAAGTGTCAATGTGCACGACGATGCACAAAGCATATGAGGGGAACAGGGTGGACAGAAAAGTGAAATCTGCCAAGGGGACCATGGAAACCAGACAGCTTCCCATACCGGCTGCTGTGGTGGACTACAATAAGTACATGGCAGGCATCGACAGATCTGAGCAGATGATCCAGTATTATCAAGTGCTACGCAAGACTAAAATGTGGTACAAGACCCTCTTTTTCCATTTTGTGGACATTGCGGTGGTGAACAGCTTTGTCCTCTACCAAGAGCTGTGTATTTTGCAGAACGCAAAGGCCGAAACTCAGCAAGAGTTCCTGGTGCAGCTTGTACAGGAACTCTGCGATGAGCATTCACCCATGCCTGGACCATCCTCTGCCCTTGCCCCCCGACCCCTGCACCATTACCCCGAGCCTGTGATCGACACGTTTCAAGAAGGTACTTTGCAAAAGGTGACCGAAAGCAGAAGATCCTGCAAGATTTGCAAACGAAGGACACCGTGGATGTGCAAAGCTTGTGAGGCAAGCCTGTGCCTGCTGGTGGACCACAACTGTTTCATGCAGTGGCACACACCTAGAAATATCTAGGTACCATACTTGAATGAATTCGTTCGATTACTCTAAACAGATGAATCTCACAGGAAATCTGCTAAACAGGTGGCTGTTTTTCTCTTCTGTATCTCACAGGTGACTTATACATAAAGACAGATGTACAAACTGACACTGTTTGAGCAATTGTAACCTTATTTTGCATGATGGTGAGTGTCGTCGTGGTCCACCAACCATTTTCTAACAGCACCAGCACTTAAAATTATTACTGATGTTCTTCGTATACCATATATCATACACACTCGGTTGTGAGCATGCGCTGATAACGTGTTGCCAAACCCACCACACACCGAGCCCACCTGGATTGGGTGACAACTCAGCACCACCCTGGGACAGTGGGAGTTTTTTACGATGACAATCAAAACTTCAGCAGCCGTATGTCAAACGCATTCATGGTACAAAGTTCCACATTTGTGTATTTAATGCCTTCAAATGGTTCTGGTAAATAATCCGGAAATGACCTCTATCTGCCGCAGCCAGGTGTTACGTGGGTGTCCCCTTGGCCTGGTCCAGCCACTCGGGTCCCCAACAATGAGGATCTTACGAGCTGGGTCACCTTCGGGGAAACGCGCCATATTGCCGTAGTGCCGTAACTGACTCTCCCTCACAATGCAGGTAATGTGCCTCATTTGGGACTCCGTGAGCAACTGCTCATTCGACACAAAGTCAAACCAATGGTACCCAAGGATTTTCTGGAGAGACACAGTACCAAAGGAGTCCAGTCTTCATCTCAGGTCACTGGATGGCGTCCATGTCTCGCAACCATATATATAGCCCAGCGGGTCACAACTGCAGTGTCATCTTTAAGGACCGTTCCATCAGCCGCCCTGATTGCAACCCTCCGAGGAACAGATTCAGATGTGTGTAATGCTTCGATTCCTCTGTAAGCAGGACGTGGGTCACTGGACCACAGATGGTGTGTCACTTGCTCACAGATTCCTCTAACAAATGCCTCTTTATCTGCCCTCAGAGCCCTGGCAGCCATCCTTCTCAGTTCCTGGTACTGACCAGAGTTGCCATTGAGCTGTGCGCTGCGACTGCTCTCGATGATATCTAGGGTGCCATGCGAGATGAAACACCACCTTCTGGGGACACCAACACAACCCTCAGCAACCTTCAGGGTCTTGTTACGGAAGGTCTCCCACATCACATTAGGATCGGCAGTCGTATCCAAATCTGAAAGCTCCTCACACAAACTGCGTGCAAACTCATCAGGAACAGCCTGATCTTGGAGTATGGCCAAGTCCAGGCTCATTTTCCTAATAAGTCTGTGATCAGAATTCACAAACTGGGCGCCTCTGTTGACCCTGCAGTTTTGCAATAGCCTCCAGCATCTGCCCACGAGGATGTGATCGATCTCCTTCACTGCACCACTAGTATTGGAGTACCAAGTCCAACGATTCGGTTCAGTGCACTGGAACCAGGATCCAGAGATTCACAGCCCTTGACCTTTAGCAAAGTCAATGATCATGGAGCCACTTTCACCACGATCACCAGAACCATGGGGACCGAGACAATCCTCATAGCCAGCCTGTCCGTGCCAGTGGCTGCATTGAAGTCACCCATGACCAGAGGAGTGCCACCTCATGGGCACACATCAACCACCGAGCAAAGCTGCGAATAAAATGTCTCCCTCGCTGAGACATCACTCACCGCGGTCGGAGCATACACTGAGACAACAGACAAGGCACCCAGAGAATGCCGTAATATGAGTCTCATAATACGCTCGTTGAAAGGAGTGACATCGTACACCATTGGAATAAGCCAATCCTCTACAGCAACGGCTACTCCCCAAGTATGACAGCCATCAGACCGACCAGACCAATAAAAGGTGTATCCACCTACAGAGATCTGGCCAGTCCCTGGCCTGCGCACCTCAGAGAGTGCCGCCGCTGAAATGCAGAGTTTACACAGCTTCTCCGACAGCAGAGGAAGATGATCATCTTGCCAGAGAGACAAGACGTTCCATGCGCCCACCCGTATGGGCCGCCTCAAATTGGGACTGAGTGCTGCCATGCAGAGGGCGATGCCTCAGAACCACACCAAGTCCGATCCCCAACAGACCTGACCCTATTGGCTCTCCAACGGTTTTGACTCTTCCGGGGATGGGGCTCCAGAGGGCTTTTCTCCATCCCCTTCATGATGTGAACAGCCTTCCTATGGGCAGCTGCAGCAGAGCTACTGCATGGAGAGCAAAAAGGAGTCCTTTCTGTAGTCTCGGAGCTTTGTGAAGTTTTTTTTACAGTGGCTGGTGTGTCAATCCTGCCACCAACTCCCATGATTTCCCTGCAAGTTGGAGGACCGCTTGTGGGGCGTCCTGTTCAACATTAAATAATATAAAAACATCACTAGAGACCCAACAAAGGAGCCTTTAGTATATTTGTACTTTGAACTTTTGAAGACCACCTACTAAATGTATTTTATGGGACTAACAATTGCTTGATGAAAGGGAACATTTATGGGTGAATGTTATCCATTAACATTCCAGAAAACAGATATGTTAATCTAACGCTGGTGTCACATTACGTAATTTCTAGTTTGATTTGATACATTTTGTTAATCCCCAAGGAAAAAAGTGCAGATGTGCTGACCACCCATCACCGGACCATATCAGTTAAATGACTGAAAAAGTGTTGTGCATGCCAACTTATGCAATAGTGGGCTAAATGTCCAGCACAGCTGCGCTCGCCTCTTTTTCTGACAACCAAAATCGGGCAGCCTAATGGAGATGGTGCTGTATGAAGGGCTAACATGTAAAGCAAGTTTAGCTGTGATCTCTGCTGCTTTTTTTCTTTCTTTTCATTCTGTTGTAATACATAAAATATGAGACATCAAACATGCAAGCTTCTCTTTCTATTTGTGAGGTCCAAAACATACACGTTACTCGTTCTATGCATTGTACTTCGAAATGAGCATTCCTCCTACAAAAAGAGCCCACCCCAACGACTAAAGACAAAATCATACGGTGAGGCGAGTCGCAGACTAATCGGACTGAGTTGCTGGGTATGTCAGACTGCGTGACAGGCCATCACGGGAGTACGCTGCCAACTGCCTCTGACGTGCAGTAAATGAAAAGCACCGTCTAACGTGACATGGCCTGAAGGAGAACATCTTGGTAAACCAACAGTCATGCAGTTCTCACCAAGTCCTAAAAGTAGATAAATCTAACCACAGGTGACAAACAGCACATGACAGATGTGCTGAGTTGTGAGTCGTGTCTCACTCAACATAAAAAATCGGCCTGTTGTGAATACGAGATCTTTAATTTCTACACAAAGAATTTGATGTCTCAATATTAAATCTATTTGAATTTTATTGTCAATTTTTCTGTTTAGAGTAGTGGAAGCTAAAATACTCTTCTGAGAAGATCCCAACAGTAGTTTGTTTTGTGTTTTGGTTTGGATGTTCAGTTTGCTCAGTTTGTTTGGCTTTCTGACCCGTGATTACGCCTTTCATCTTCTGTTCATTTCAAAATACACCACCTTTCATGGTCACCTGTTGTCCTCTGAGTTCCCAACAAAGACAACATGTAGAAGCATATGCATTGCTTTTGTATCCCAACAGATGACACATCACAAAAATTTGTGGTAATAAAATGGATTGCATTTGTCATTCCAGTAGATGGTACTTCACAAACTTTTAACACTGCTTTTATAAATGTCATAACAAAATGGCATATAACAAACATATGGATTGCATTTATTATCCCAACCGATGACGTATCTCAAAAAATTTGTGGTAATAAAATGCACTTCATTTATCATTCCAGTTGATGACGCTTCACAAACTTTAACACTGCTTTTATAAATGCCATACCAAATGGCATATAAGAGACATATGCATTGCATTTGTTGTCCCAACAGATGATACATCTCAAACATTTGTGGTAATAAAATGCACTGCATTTGTCATTCCAACAGATGGCATATCACAAGCATTGACACTTTTTTTTACAAATGCCAGACCAAATGGTATATAACAAAGACATATGCATTGCTTTTGTTATCCCAACAGATGACACGTCACAAAAATGTGTGGTAATAAAATGCACTGCATTTGTCAATCCAGTAGATGGCGCATCACAAGCATTAACACTGCTTTTATGAATCCCATTCCAAATGGCATATAACAGAGACATAAGCATTACATGGTGCACTACAAACGTTAACACTGAGGTCAACGTTGATTACTTAGATTTCAACCCATCTTAGACAGGCAGCACAGCTAATTTTTTGATAATTTTTTATAACAGAAAATACAGTGGTACCTCGGTATACATCCTTAATCCGTTCCAGATCCTTGGATTTATACCAAACAGGACGTATACCAAACTAATTTTTCCCATAAGAAATAAAGGAAAAATGATTAATCTGTTCCCATGAAAAAAAATCCTATTGTTATTGGCATATTATACATTGATGGGGTTGTATAAAATAATTTAAACATTGCTTAATGCTAAAATACTAAATACAAAAGCAATTAGATGAAATAAATGAAAATTTAACCTCACTTTACTTTTTAATAACGCCTTTGTTTTTCACAATCGTGGATACCTTTGTTCTCGACATACGGTATGCAGCAGCCAAGTCCCAGATACTCAAACCACCTTCATACTTTTCAACAACCAATTCAAATTTACGCAAAAAAACACAAAATCATGTGAAAATTCACAGAGTTATAGCGCGTGCTGTTCACTGAATGCTACCAACTGGCGTACAGATGCTCGTGGGCAGTCATGGCTTTGTCTCGAGAGAGGTAAACAAGGGTAGCACGCGAGTTGTATTCCAAACAAAGGTTGTTGGACTTATTCCAAAGCGGACGTATACTGAGGTACCACTGTGTTATTATTAAAAAATATATTTCTTTACAATGTTTGCTTTTTAGATGATGTTGTATATTTCCAGTATTTTCGCTCAACTGCTCTTACTGACATGCCCTTTTCATTCCAAGTGTCTGCAGTTTCTTACCTTTGTGAGGTCCTTCAGTAAAGCACAAAGATGGCCATGTTAGGTATAGGGTGGACACTCCTTGGTGTGTTGTGCGCTCCAGAGCTGTGTGGATTGTTGCTTGTATCTCTGAAATAATCACATTTGTACTCCCTGCTGCCTTTAAATAATACACATCTCATGCGTTTGTTGGCTTTTGTTTTGAGTATTTCCTAATAAAATATTGGATTTGCTGAGCAGTGCTGAATAACTTGCCTAGTGAAAACTAAAAGTGCTAATAAACAACTGCTGCTGTATTATTTAATGATCCATTGATCTTACTTATATTTGAATTAGCAGATTGTTTTATGATTCGATATATTCACATCTGTTTCTTCCCATAAGCCTGTAATAGAATTTTAAGCTTGGAAACTGAATGACGTAATGTAACTTTTACACACACTTTAGAGGAGGCCATCGTCCTGAAGCTAATCATGTTCAGGCCTGGCCAGTATTTGGATGGAAGGCAATCAAGGAAAAGCTTGGGTTGCTGTTGAAAGAGGTGTTGGTGAGACCAGCAGGGGGCGCTTACCCTGTGGTCTGAATGTGGATCCCAATGTCCCAGTGCAGCGATGGAGACACTGGACTGACTTTCAGATGAGATGTAAAACTGAGGTCCTGACTCTCTGTGGACGTAAAGGATCACTGGGCATTCTTTGAAAAGAGTAGAGTGTATCCTGATGTCCAGACTAAATTGCCCGCCATGGCCTGGTCATACTGACCCCCTATTTATCCCCTGTTTCTAATTGTCTCTCTCACCACTTCACCACCTAACAGCTAAGAGTATACTGGCACAAAATGGCTGCATTCAGGTGGCTGCTACACACAATGAAGTGCATTGAGTCGTAAGAAAGCGCTATATGAATGTAAAGAATTATTATTTGCTTCAATTGTTTGCTATTTTGAGTTTGACAAATTTTTATTTGTGATAACTGAGGAATCTTCAAGCACCTGCATTTGTTTTTTGCTAAAGTATTCATTCTTGCTTCCAGGAAAATCAGAATACATCAATCAACAGGAAAGGCATTCCCATAAGTCTTGTCTTTTTTAATTGAAGACCAGTGAATAAGAGGGAGAGGGAGACCTTCAATCCAAAAGCCCACTATTATGGGAATGTATTTCTTATGTATGAAGCATGGTGATTTTCCCAGGAGTAAGTATTCATTTAATTTTGCATGTTTTGAGCATACAACTGGATAACTGACGTGTGGATTATGAGACACGGGTGACGTTTTCTTGTTTCCTTTTATATTCTTTGGCTTTGCCCAGCATTGGTCACCATTGGCTTCTATTACATCCTAAAAAAATTTTTCTCTCCATTCGGCATGAAAACGTAAGATTACAATTTTTTTCATGGATTGTAAGTAACATGAGGGTGCGCTGTACAATGGTTGACCCTGCACTCTGGCCTCCAAAGGTCATGCGAAACGACAACTTCCCCTTGGGGATTAATTCAGTGTACCAAATACCAACTATCATTTGTGGGTGGACGACTCCTATAACTGCGGTGGGCTGGTGCCCTGCCTTGCTCCCTGTGCTGGCTGGGAGTGGCTCCAGCAGACCCCCGTGACCCTGTGTTAGGATAATGACTGACTGACTACTCCTTTAATTTTCAGCAAAATAATCCCATAAGATTTTGCTCTACATATGTCATTTTTCCCTTCAACTGATTAACCCGTTTTTGACATCCCCGAGTACGACTTGACTATTTTTGGGAGATGGGAGGAGTCCATGGTCACGATAATTCAAACCCACATAAGCGTGGAACGGTTCCTAGCACTGTAAAGCGCACAAAGCCTGCTTGCGAAGATCAGTACACAGCAGATTTTGCTCCACAGGGTTAATGCTTTCGTGCACAAGGACCTGCGACATTTCCTTTGCATAGAGAGATGTCACATGCTGAACGGTGAGTTGAAATTGGGCAGCATAATCAATGCAAAACTTCAAACAGGTCTCGAAAACAAAACTCAAGTGAAGTAAATATTTCTGAACGCAGAAAAATGGTCTCTTGTAAACCCCCCCCCGCCATTCTCCATAAAAACTGTGATCACATACATCAGATGACTCTCATTGACTCCTGCATCGTACCCAACAATTTCCAGCTTCACGCTCTTTGTTCTTCTTAACTAAAAGACAGGATTTCTGGTTCATTTTGGCCGCAGTGGCATCCGCACGCTTGTTTGTGCAGCTGCCACTACCCTACCCTACCCTACCCAAGCCAGCTCCCAGGAGCCATGTTTTATTGATCAAAGACACAGCGCTCCCTGCAGCAGCTCCCTAAACCTTTCCTGCATGCCACCATCTCTGTCTCCGCTTGAAGTTCAGTCCCCACATTGTTGTCAAAGGAAGACGTCACAATTTGGTTTTCTCTTTCGACAAGTTAAGCAGTCATCGGTAACTGCGGCCTGATTCCATCCTGTTGCTCCACTAGACTGAACCTGTGCTCACCCACACGGCCCACCCAAATGCTTGGACTGACTGGAAGGTGGGGCCCTCTACTGACCGCAGTGACCTGTCACATCATCTTGGCCATTTCATTCATCATGGACTGTGTGCTAGACAACAGGCCACAGCCGATGATAACCTCCGCTCTTTCTATCATTCCTGAAAGCTGCCCTTTTAATAGACACACTCGTGCCCACCCCAGTGGTGACAACACTGTGCTCTCGGTGAAGGCCTTAATCTCCCTGATGTTGCCTATTTATAGTTTGGCCAGGATTACAGAAACATTCTCTATCTTCTTTAATGAATGGTATCCATCAGCTTACCTGTGTAGTTCTCTCGGCAGATGCAGGTGAAGCCTCCCTCACGCCTCGCACAAACGCCACCATTCATGCAGGGGTTCGAGTAGCACAAGTTGAGCTCCGTTTCACAGTAGTCTCCGGTGAAGCCGGCCGGACATCGACATCGCAGCCCAGTGATGGGGTGGATGGGCCTGAAGAGGATGGAGGGTGAGGCCAGGAAGGGCGCGGAGCTGTTGAACTTGAGCACGGAGATGCACTGCATGTAGTTCTGGCAGGGTTCACGCAGACACACGTTGTCATCGAAGGGCAGCACGCTGAGCTGTGCCAAGGCCGTGAGCCGCACGCGGTTTAAGTACAGCTGCTCCTGAAGCACCTCTGTCGGGAAAAACTGGCCGCCAGGCTGGACCGCTGAGAAACTCACATTGAGTATGTCCCCCTCTACATCCCCATCACGCTGGATGTTGAAGACAAAAATATCCTCCACGGGCACAGACAACACAGCCGACACTCCATCCATAAACTGGCCCAGAAGTGGGGACAGGAAGCGCTCCTGAGACATGTTCTGCAGGCGGACTGTCACGCTGCTGGAGAGCATCTCCTCCGTGATGATGAGGACGCGCAGGACACACTGCGCTGTTACACTGTGGATGCCATCTGAAAAACAGAGAGTCCTGTTACCATTCTGAGCTAGGACTGAAACACAGAACAAAATCGGACCTCCTGGCAAAGAAGGGCGAAGGCCAGGTGACCAAAGATATACATTTGGACAGTGATAAAGATTAACACAATTTTGGCTCTGTGCACCAGCCACAAAAATGGATTTGAAATAAAGCAATCAAGAGATGTGACTGAAGTGTAGACTTTCAACTTTAACTCAAGGTGTTTAACAAAAAAATATTAGAAAAGACAGTCATTTTTATACATGGTCTCCACTATTTTTGGACAAACTATTATAATCATTTCTAATATTTGGTTGAAAATCCCATGCAGTCAATGACTGCCTGAACTCTGGGACCCCATGGACATCTGCAAGTGCTGGGTTTCCACTCTAGTGATGCTTTGCCAGGCCTTTACTGCAGCTGTCTTCAGGTACAGCTTGTTCGTTGGACATTCTACCTTCAGTTTTGTCTTCAGCATGTGAAATTAATGTCCAATTGGGTTGAGGACAGTTGATTGACTTGGCCATTGTAGAAAATTTCACTTCTTTGCCTTGAAAAGCACTTGGTTTGCTTTCACAGTGTGTTTTGGCTCACTGTCCATCTGTACTGTGAAGCATCGTTCTGTCAGTTTTTCAGCATTTGTCTGAATCTGAGCAGATAGTATAGCTCTGTCCACTTCAGAATTCATCCTGGTACTTCTACCAGCAGTCATATCATCAGTAAACACAAGTGTCCCTCTTAAATACACAGCCATGCACGATCATACCATAAAACTGCCTCCACCATGTTTCACAGAAGATGTGGTATTCATTGGATCCTGAACCATTTCTTCTCTTCTCCATACTTTCCAACATTCTGGTATATATTGATCTTGGTTTCCTTTGTCCAAATAACTGGAACTGGACAGGTTTTTAAAAAATGTTTTCTGGCAAAGTCTAATCTGTCCTTCCTATGCTTGAGACTTACCAGTGGTTTGCACCTTGACTTCCATGAAGTCTTCACTTGATTGTAGACTTTTGCAATGATAGGTGTACCTCCTGAAGAGTGTTCTTGGTTTGGCTAAATGTTATGAAGGGGTTCTTCTTCACTAAGGACAGAATTCTGCCCTCATCCAGCACAGTTGTCTTCTATGGTTTTCCAGATCTTCTCGAGTTGCTGAGCTCATTCCTTCATTTTAAGAAAGTATCCAATGGTTGATTTGACCACTCCTGGTGTTTCTACCATCTCTCCTATGTTTGTTTTGTTTTCTCATCCTAATGATGGCCTGTTTTTTACTTGCATAGACAGCTCTTGTTGAGAGTTCACAGTGACAAGCTTCAAAATGGAAATTCCCCACCTGGAATCAACTCTAGACCTTCTACCAGCTTAATAGTTAATGAAATAATGAGGGAACTGCTTCCACCTGATTGTGGGTCAGCTTGTCATTCAAATGTCCAGATACTTTGAAGCCCCTGGAAATGGTGGGCTATACAGAAAAATGGCTGTCATTCCTAAACGGCTCATATAATATTTTTTTTAGTAAACCCCTTAAATTAAAGCTGAAAGTCTACACGTCAATCACGTAATGATTGTTTTATTTCAAATCCATTGTGGTGGCATACAGAGCCAAAATTTAGAAAATTGTGTCACTGTCCAAATACTTATGGACCTGGCTGTAGAGGTGGGAATCAGGAGAACCTGAGCCTCTTTGAGCCAGCAGAGCAACTCATTTGCTTGAAGCTGAAAGGCTAACGGTTGTAATCCTCATCCCGCTGGGTACATGTTGTGTGGTCCTCACAAAGCCATGCATCCAGTACTTAAAATATAAGAATGCAGATCTCCAATTGTAGTATAATATAATACACATGAAAGGTGCAACATAATTAAGTCAAATTCTGGGTACTGTAATTAATTCATCACTGTGAAGGTGCACTTGGACATGTTTTCGGTGGTGATGTGGTGTGTGGGATTAGCACATCACAGGCCAGCCTTTCGAGGCATATTAGTAGATGGAACCATCTCTCAGGTTGTGGTCATGTATACATCTGGCTGGCTGGATCAAGGGGTCCATCAGACCCTGTTCTTGGGGTGTAGAGGTAAATGGGTATCCTACTGAGGACATTTGTACATTGGCCTGGATATGAAGAGATGGTTGAAACTCCACCCTACATGCATGGATGGATGCTAACAAGCCCTTTGGGGTGTCAAGGGAGATGGGAGGCCATTTATATGACTGGACTGGCAACTCTAAATAGGGACACATGATTCTTTCTTAGAACATTCTGGACCTGCCACTGGATATCATTTAGGCACATCTGACCAGCATATTGGGGTACAGATGTAAATGGCCTCTATTCAGGAGTGCATCTGTTCAAGGAACTGCTTTATATACTTCTGGCTGTCCTGAGATCAGCTTCTGGTACTGTAGACTCACAAGGGACTGTTTAGCCTAGATAGGACCTGAGCTTCATGGTGTAGAGGTAGGCGAGACCTCTAAAGTGCATTTGGAAAGCACTATTAATCTCCCTGCTGACGTTGTTGGAGACCCCTTTCCCAGAGAGTTTTCTTGGATATAGGGGCACATGGGCCGAGCTCTTTCTGTTTTAGAGGAACATGTGCCCTCCTCCAGAGGGCATCTACATGAGATATACAGGCCTGGATGTGGGGCACATGGTACTGGCTCCTTGAGATGAAAGATGGGCATGGCACCTCCTGCAACAACACTCGTTTCTACACGGTCCTGCCTGCCTTTAAAAAAATATACCCCCTTTTGGAGATTTTCACATTTTATTGCTATACAACACAGATGACCCTGATCAAAGTGAAAACAGATCTCTGTGAAGTGGTCTAAATACAACTAGAGCATACCATGGATTACTACTGAGCAGGGACGTTGGTAGCTTATCACAGCAAGCATGGAGTGCAAGGCTGGGCCAAACCCTGGATGGGGCGACAGTCCATCACACACACACACACACTAGAGCCAATTTAGTGATGCCAAACCACCTAACCTGCATGTCTTTGGACAGTGGGAGGAAACCAGAGCACCCGGAGGAGAACATGCAAAGTCCACGCAAGGTGGAGCTGGAACGCAAACCCTGGTCTCCTTACTGCAGGACAGCAGTGCTACTGCTAATGACAAAGCTAAAACACAATAATCGATCACACAACTATTCACCCTCTTTAATATGACAACCCTACATTCTCAGTGTTGCAGCCAATTGGTTTTTGAAGCCACATGATTAGTCCAAGGGAGATTCCCTGTCTGGGGTTTCAATCAGCTGTGGTACAAATGGAAGGTCCAACTTGTGGTGAATCACTATGGTGGCTTAACTATTTGTAAGGGACAGCCCAGTAACAGAAGGATGGGGGAAGGCAGCTTATCAGGGTCACTGCCTAACCCAGGATGGTAGATGGCAGCTTCCCTGGACTGCAGTGGTGCCCCGGATACCTGCAGGGCACTATTCAGCAACACAGCCCTGCTGGGTACCGTGGGTGCTGCCAGGAGATGCTTCAGGAAGACTGGGGAGTCCCTACTGTTTGCATAGCCAGTCATGGGAACGGAATTACAGAAGTATTTCCGGGCCGAAGAAAACCTCAAGCCCTCCATCTGACCCGGAAGTGCTGATATGTCCCAAGGAAGGGAGAATGGAAGCACTTCCGGGTCAAGGACTATTTAAAGGACTACTGAAGACTCAGCAAGCGGGCCGGAGTCGGGAGTTATGTGACAGAGCTTGCTGGGAGGAGTGGAGGAGAAAATATTGTGCTTATTGTGTGTGTATTATTGTTATTATTACCTGTTTATTGTGCTTTGGGCACAGTATAAGAAGACAAAAGAAGATTAAACAACTTTGTGCTGTCGGTGTGTGTGTGTTGGGTTAAGCTATGGTATAGCGCCATCTAGTGTTACACCACACAATGAAGACCAAAGAACACTCCAAGCAACTCCATGAAAAGGTAACTGAAAAGGAGACAAGTCCCTTGGTGTCCAGTGACATCAGTCATTAAGAAATGGAGAGAGTATGGCGGAGCTGTAAATCTGCCTACAGCAGGCCGTTCACAAAAGCTGAGCGATTGTGCCACAAGAACATTAGTGAGGGAGGACACCCAGAAACCTCTGATAATTCTGAAGGAGTTACAAGCTACAGAGGCCCAGACTGTGCAGAGAACAACTGTTGACGGGATTCTTTGACCTGTGGCAGCTTTATGGGTGTGTGGCGTTAAAAAAAATATCTCGGCTAGACTTTTCCAGAAGACTCGTGAGACTCTGAAGTCAGGTTCTGTGATGTCAATGGACCAAAGTTGAGTTTCGGGGCTATGGGAATAAACGGCCAAACACTGCACATTATCAAAAACACACCATCTCCACCGTGAAGCATGGCGGTGGCAGCATCATGCAGTGGGAATGCTTCTTTGCAGGACGCAGGGTTAGAATGAAGGAAGCAAAATGAGGAAAATCCTGGAGGAAAACCTGATGCGCTGCAGGAGAAGTCAGCAAGCACAAGCATAAAGCCAGAGCTACCCTGGAAGGGTTTGAAAACAACAATGGTAATGTGCTGGAGTGGCCGCGTCACAGTCCAAATTGCAATCCCCTTGAGAATTGGTGGCTGGACTTGATCTCCGTGCAGCTGGACAGAGCTGAACAGAATTAGAAAGAAGAGAGCGGAAAGACTGCAGGGTCCAGATGTGTTAAAACTGATAGAGGTCTGCGCACAGCACACAGACTGGAGGCCGTCATGGCTGCCAAAGACTGAGGTGAAGTGGGTGACTTAATTATGTTGTGTTTTATATTTGCAATTAATTTTGAGCACTTTGTGAAGATCTGTTTTCACTTTGACATTAAACAGTCATCTTCTGTTGTTCGGTTTCCAAAAAGCCAAATTAAACATACTGGGATTTAATGTAGCATGGTAATAACATTTCATAACATCCAAGCTGGTGATTTCTTTTTATAGGCACAATCTGAGGCGATCAGCTCCTCGGATCATGGACTTACTACGGACTGGTTTCTCGGGGTATAGAAGCACAACGCCAGCTCCTTGACTTGTAAGGTTTTTAATTCCGAGGACACTCTGAACTTGCCCCTGGGTAATGTAAACTGTTCATGTCGTCTTTCTTTTTTTCTTTCTCCCCCCCCCCATTTCTCTTTGCTTTTTATGTTTAAGTCTCTCATGTATATTTCATCTCCTTCCTTCCTGGCTCTCTTGCTTTCTCTCTGCCTTTTCTTTATAAATTCATGTCAGACAAGTTTTGTTGGCAAGACAGTGACATATATTGACAAAGCTTTGATGAGAGTATAACAAATAAACAAGACAAAATAAACACAGCACAATAAACTCGACCCGTCCCCCCTCTCTTCCTGCTCTTTTTCTTTCTTCTTCTCCTACCCGTTCTCTTGTCTTTCTTACGGCCCCTAGTTTTATCTCCCATTTCTTCTCTTTCACACACTCCTTTTAACAATCTGCTCTCCCGTCTCTGAGCCTTCCTCGCACTCTCCCTTGAGTCTAATTAAATCACTTACAGAGCTGCGTTCCGCTCTCACAGAGCTGGGGGCTTTCCGCTTCACAGGAGCTACAAAATGGGAGGGAGCGCATTTCTACCAGAGGTCAAAGTTCAGAAGTGTCCACAAAACCCTGTCACCCCACCTCTCGCCACAGACACCCAAACAGCCCCCCACACACATACTGGGATCTGTATCTCGGTGTCTATACTACGATAAAGGCAAAGGCTCTCCAAGCAGTCTGATCGACGAGTTAACACGTCGCCTCGGCTCTACGGACAGCAGCTTCATACTTGAGCCGGTGCATTTCAAGATTATATCCCTCTCTGTGTAGGCTGTGTGGCCTGCAGGGCCCTAAAGCCCAGACACAACCGACTCACTCTCAGGTTCAAACGACCAGTTAGTTGTTGGAAATAGCGTACACTGGCTTCTCCCAATGCACAATAAGTCATACAATCCCTTTATCTCATCTTCATTGCCCTCCCCTCCTTCCAGGCGAGCTTTGACTTCCTCCTCTCCTGACTCTGACTGCCAGAGCGAATTGAGGTAGCTCCATTAATGCTGGACCTGGGAGCACTTCCAGTGCCAGAACATTGCACCAAGGAAGCACCATGGAGCTGGTGGCACCCGAGGAACCCAACAGGACTGCAGCTCTGCTGGTGTCTGAACTAAAGCTATGCCAGAGAAGCACTGCCACCTGTCATACTGGGGGGACAACTGTTTTTTGACAGGCTATCTCCCTTTGCCATCTTGACTGGGATGCGCTGTCCTCCCATAATATCCTCCCTGCCGGGTAAGAGTCCCCTATCCCAGTCGCAATGCCAGTCCATCCATTACATCTATCACAACTGATAGATGCCAATCTATCACAGGAATAAATCCAACCAAACATATAAGTACATGATGATGGTGCTCACGGTGGACTGTAAGCCATATTGGAGTGGTGCTAATCCTCCAAAGTGCTCTAGGACTTCCAAACAAGGCAACACAAAACTTACAAAGCACCCCAAATAACGACTACTGTGATTCAAACTGTCCCGGTGCCATCAAACATACAGTACTATGATCTCATCACATATACTATGATGCCATCACATATACTAGGGCACATCTGAGATAAGAAGAAGTCACTCAATGAACCACAAGAGAAGAGGAACCAAAGCACACAACATTGTGGCATACCGGGGTTGAGAAACCATAAGGAACCACTTTGGGGCACACCAGTGCTGTGAATGTGCGGTTTGTCACAACTGGGTACATCTCACCTAAGAAAAAAATCAGCAAGCGATATTGGGGTACATGAAGGCTGAAAAAACACAGCGAGCCAATTTAGGGCACAGTGGGGTAGACATTGTCCTGCATGGTGGAGTACGGGGCACACCAGAGCTAAAAAACACAACGATTCAGATTAGCGCAAACCACGGCTGGGAAAGGACAATGAATTCCATATGTGTGTACAATAGCTATGAAAACACAACAAGCCAAATTAGGACACAATTGTACTGATGAAGAAGCCATGTGAACCACAATAAGACACACCAGGGTGACCACATGCAGTAAGCTACATAGGACCACAATAGAGCTGCAGAAATACAAGAAAACACACAACAGCATTATTAATGTGCAGTGGGCCGTGATATCACCGTTGAGTAGAAGCAGAAGAATACAATCCAGTAGGACAAACCTGGCCTGAGAAAGCATAGCAAACCCCAGCAGAGCACTCCAGGACTGAACTTCATGGTGAATCACTTTAGGGCACACCAGGGCAGTGAAGCCACAGTCACTTGCATTAGGATAAACTTGAGATGAGAGAGCAGTGTGAACCACTTTAGGAAGTACAATGGCTGAACGATCATACCAAACTGCAGCTGGACATACAAGAGCTAAAACAGGTAATGAACCATATTAGGGAACACCATGGCTGAGAAAGCATGGCAAACTACAGAGGAGGACATCAGGACTAAACCTCATGGTGCACCATACTAGGGAACACTAGGGATGAGAAAGCATGCCAAACCAAAGTGGACAACACCAGGGATGAACCCCATGGTGCACCTTATAAGAGTACACTTTCTTCTTCCTCTTTCGGCTGCTCCCATTAGCCACAGCAGATCATCTTCTTCCATATCTTTCTGTCCTCTGCATCTTGTTCTGTTACACCCATCACCTGCATGTCCTCTCTCACCACATCCAGAAACCTTCTCTTAGGCCTTCCTCTTTTCCTCTTCCCTGGCACCTCTATCCTTAGCATCCGTCTCTCATTATACCCAGCATCTCTCCTCTGCACATGTCCAAACCAACGCAATCTCACCTCATATTAGGGTACACCAAGGATGAGAAACCATGACAAGCCACAGTGGAAGACACCAGGACTGAACTCCATGGTGAATCACATTATGGCACACCAGGGCCATGAAGCCACAGTGACTTGCAATAGGACAAACCTGAGATGGTCAAATATATTTGGTTACACCAGGGGTGATAAACCATGGCAAACCACAGTGAAGGATGCCAGAAATTAACTCCATGGTATACCAAATTAGGCCACACCAGGGTTGAGGGGCCACCATGACTCACATTAGGATAAACTTGAAATGAAAAAGCAGAATGAACCAAAACTGGGAGCACCACAGCTGAGACAGCTTACCACATCACACCTGAACATACAAGGGGTACAGTACTCTATATGGTAAATCGTATTAGGGCTCACCAGGGCTGAGGAAACTTGTTGAAACCAATTATGGAATACCAGGTTTGAGAAAAAACAGTAGAATACTCTTGAACTGCAAAAGCACAGTCAGAAGCAGCATCATGGCTGAAACAGAATACCAAACCACAAGCGGACACACAAGGGCAAAAACAGGCTGAGAATCATATGAGGGCACACCTGGGCTGAGAAAGCATGGAACCACAGTAGAGGACACCTGGGCGGAACTCCATGGTTCTGGGATGAGAAAGTATGGCAAACATACAGTGGACGACACCAGAAAACGTATTGAAACAAATCAGGGTCCACCAGGTCTGAGGTTGACAAAACACAGGGAACCCCATTAGGATGCACTTGCACTGCAAAAGCACAGTGAACCACGTTGTGGAGCACAATGGCTGAGAAAGTGTAACAAACCATAGCCAGGCTCAACAGGGCTGAAAAAATATGGCGAGTCACAGAAGGAAGCACAAGGGCTGAAAATGGAGTGACTTGCATTTATGGGGGAGACAGCACAGGAAACACAGTTGGGCACAACCAGGCTGCCAGGACACAATGGGACAAATTAGGGTGCACCAGGACTGAGAAGGTACAATTAGTGCCATTATTCTGATTACACATGACTGCCATGTATGTTAGGCGAGCATAGAAGCACTGGACAGGCTAACCTTGATGAATACCACCCAATGCCCATCTTCCTATAGAGACCCTCAAGGGTTCACCTTCACCTCCACGGTTACCAGCGTTCAAAGAAAAAAAGAGAGAGCGGCAGGATTAACATCAGACTCGTACAGATGGAATCTCCACTCAAGCCGAGCATCTAATCAGCTTAGCTGTTTTTAAGCATTTGCCAATGAGGTCTGCAAAGAAAGTTCAGGAATATTATTCGTGGTGAACAACATTTTGTTTGTGCGGGTGCCGTCAAGTCCGGATGATATCCCATGCCGAACAGATGCTTCACAAGAAGTGCAAGTTCCAGCTGTCAGGTTATACCGACGTCTCTGCCCTCCCTTCACTTTCATCAGAAAAGCTGCAGGGTACTGAACAGCTTTACTGAAATGAGAAACTGACCCCTTGGGGGCTCCGTGATCAGGAAACAAAGGCAGGCAGCAGATGCCATCCACATAAGTGAACTTTAACCTCTGGACAATGACAAAATGGCATCACCGCCAAGCCACACCAAGAGATTTCCATTCAAATCAATTCCCAGATGAGCCTCGGCAGATCTGCACTAGTGATTTAAAATCTGTCCAACTCCACCGGTAGCCCGGCACATCAGGGAGTCCATCCATCGTTTTAATCAATACAAGTTCATAATGGGCTGTTCTTTATGGAGTGTGCAAGAGAAGAACCAAGTCAAGGCAGGGCAAGAGTCCATCACAGGGCAAACACACCCAGGCACACTCACACCAGGCATGTTTAGAGTCTAACTTGGACACCAAGTGCTACTGTGCAGCCCCCACATAAACCTAAAGAAGTCTGATCTAGCCTTCACTGGAGTGGAAATACTGATTTTTGTCCCCTTGTCATCTTACTGATGTCACTGACATAACCTGACTCAGCAATGAAAGTCTCAATCTGTCCTTCACCACGACACAAAGATATGTTTACCTGAGATCGTCTCTCGTGACCACGTCAAGCTGTTGGACCTAGCACCAGCCCTTCTTGCCGCCCTGAGCCGAGATCCTCAAAATATCCTGTAAATCTTTCCTTCCTCATCATTGCTCAGGCTGACTGTGCCAAGCAGACAATCACTATCTCTGGCAATCCTTGATACACTGTGATCCTGCGCCTCCTAAACACAAGTCTCTTTGGTTTAAGAACTTCACCACTCTGATATCTACTACAATAAAACTGATGTCATATCACATGTCCCTTCATGACGTGTCTTCTAGCTGGAGGATACGTCAGATGTGCCAGCTGCAGTAGCAGATCTGGACCATGTCACTTTACATGACTGATAATCACTGGGCATGACAAACTTAGCGATTGCACAGTCCTGCTCGTTCATTTTTCTGACAGCCAATAACGTGCTGCCTGATGGAGCCGGTGCTGTATGAAGGGTTAACAGGTGTGAAGAGTTCAGCTGCCACCTCTGCCCCTTTTTATCCCTGTTTTTCAATTCTTTGGTGGTATATAAAAGAAGAGCCATCAGACAGATGAGCTTCTCTTCCACTTGTGAGGTTCCTTATTCCTCATTTTAGGCGTTGTACTTCCAGTTGGGTGTCATCTCTCATGCACATGCAGTCCACCCCTACGACTAAAGACAAAAGTGAATGTGTGGCCAGCTGCCTGTGACTCACGAAGATGATGTAAATGAAGGCTACAAGTGAAACCAGGGCCGGATTTAGACTTGATAAGGCCCTAAGCTATTTGAGACATGGGACCCTTTATAAATCCAGATATGCTGTAGTATATTTAAGTATATATGACAATTGCTCACTCAGAAAATTTGTTTTGGGGGCCCCCAAGAAGGCGGAGGCCCTAAGCTATAGCTTGTGTAGCTTATACGTAAATCCTGCACTGAGTGAAACTCTCTGAGACAAAGTTGTCTCATGTGCCACGACCTTAAGTTGGAGTCCTCAGACCCATCTCATGATGTTGAGATGATGCCCCTAAATTCAAGTCCCCTGTGTCCACATTTAGGTCAGATTCTCTAACCCGGGCCATATCAAAACAAAAAGCTCCAGCTCTAACTCTCTCCAAAACACTATGCCAAGTTGGTATTTTCTGACTTTGCCTCATAAATCTGTCACCACACATCATCCCACTTGGTCTGCCATGACCACCACAATTCACGCAAATTAAAAACCTTCAATCTGTCGCTCTTCACAACGCCATATTAAGTTCCTTGGGCACAGTCACCCATACCCACGCAAAGCTAATGTCCTGTTAACACTGTCCCTCATGCCCACATCCCACCCAGGTCCTCCTAAACTGCCTTTGTGCATCCTCGACACACGCTGACCCGGTCTTTTACGTACATATTTATGTCATCAAGTCGATTGGCTTCACAAAACATCACAGCAAACATGTCAGGGGTTTAAAAGAAGAAAGCTTCAAACAAGTTTACCCTGAATGTAGACATTTCCAGGCGTTTCGAGCAGTAAGTAAAACGTACAGAGAAACCCATCTTTGGTGATGGCAAGTAATGCAGGGCTTAAAAATCAGTCCCCTGCAATAAGGCTAATTATGGCTTCCATGCAGAATTGTGCTGTTTAAAGCACTCGGCTTCATGTGTTAGGATGATCTAAACCTGGATGTTTAATCTTTTAAATCCCTTTTCCCTTGTCAATTACTCATCACTTTCATTTCTGCCTTTTGATCTCATTCTCCTAAATTCGCTTGTGCTTTCACTTTCATTCAGTAATACATACCATGAGGACAAGTGCACTCTGTCTGCCTTGTGTAGTCCATTATCCGCCTCTGAATGATCGTGTTGTCCATAAACCGAGGGCAGACTTCATCTCTAGATGGTCACAACTGTGGCTGGGCATGTAAGTGGATTACAGAGCCCCTGGGCAGTGGACGGCCTGCTCATCGTTCTCGTACCACACCTCTGACCTGGTTATATTGCCCAAGTTTGCACTTTTGAACTGGAAGCTCTGCTTGTTGATGTGTCCTGCACCCTTAAACTGTCCATTTAATGGCTCCAAAGCGGCATCCAGAACAGGTTACGTTATTTTTACACTCGTTCGAGAATCCACCTCTGAATTGGCATACTGGTTACACACTGGTGCAGTTCTGTACTTCTCAACCAGGTATACCACTGATGTAAAGTGATCACACAGCGGCTCAATCCCGCACCCCTGAACTGGCTGGACTGCTCATTTACCGCACCTTTCAGCTGCTTAAGGTGTTCACATACTGGTTTCCAGCTGCATCTTTAAACAGGTTAAGCAGTTCATGCTCTCATCCATCCATCCATTATCCAACCCGCTATATCCTAACTACAGGGTCACGAGGGTCTGCTGGAGCCAATGCCAGTCAACACAGGGCGCAAGGCAGGAAACAAACCCCAGGCAGGGCGCCAGCCCACCACAGATGCTCTCATCCTAAACTAATTAAAACCTTTATTGACCAGAATGGAGTCAGTCAGTTAGTGTCAAACCCGCTATATCCGAACACAGGGTCACAGGGGTCTGCAGGAGCCAATCCCAGCCAACACAGTGCGCAAGGCAGGGATAAATCCTGGGCAGGGTGCCAGCCCACCACAGGGCACACACACACCCACACACCAAGCACACACAAGGGACAGTTTAGGATTGCCAGTGCACTTAACCTGCATGTCTTTGGACTGTGGGAGGAAACCCACGCAGACATGGAGAGAACATGCAAACTCCACGCAGGGAGGACCTGGGAAACGAACCCAGGCCTCCTTACTGCTAGGCAGCAGCGATACCCACCGTGCCACTGTGCCGCTCCCAGAATGGAGTATACTAGTCAATCACTGGCCCCAGGCTGTACCTCAGAACTGGCTACACACTTATTATATACACGTATGTACGGATCCCATCATGCTCATATCCTCTACACCTCTGAACTGCATGAAATGGTCCCAGAATGCCCCTCCAAAAAGGATTCTCTCACGTTTCTATTGTTCAGATAATGGACTCATGCCAGTTAACCTATGAACCGGTTAAACTGATGGCACACTGGCCTCAGGACGAATCTCTGAACTGATTAAAATCTCAGGCTGCACAACAAACTGGCCATGTCATTTAAGCAGGCCCCTTCTGAACTGGTTATCCAGTTTATGCACCACTTCCAAGATGACCCTCTTAATTGGCCACACTGTTTGCATATACAGTACTCAAAACAGGCCAAAGACAATGACTTACAACCGGTTTTGCGTTTCATATACAGGCAGCAGGCCGAACTGGTTGTAATGTTCAAGTACTAAGCCGAGCCTTAGCCTAATTATTTTGTTCCTATGCCATCTTTTGGAATCGGCCTCTGAACTGGTTGTGCTGCTCATATACCAACTCCAGGCACTGCCTTTACTCTTCATAGAAGCGCCTTAAGCAGCACCACTGGACTGGTTATACTGTTCACATACTGGTTAACTGCCCATTCTGTAAATAAAAACCTCCATCCATCCATCCATTATCCAGCCCGCTATATCCTAACTACAGGTTGCTGCTGGAGCCAATCTCAGCCAACACAGGGCGCAAGGCAGGAAACAAACCCTGGGCAGGGCGCCAGCCCACCGCAGAATATAAACCTCTGAACTGGTTATATACTGTAATTACGGTCCTGGACCCTGGTTGAATGTTCATTTATTCATACATTGGGCCCACCTTAAGCGATTACATGATAGACGTAATGAATGGACTGGGATTGGAGCGTGGCCAATATGGGAGGACAGTGCAGATGAATGTGCACTCCAGACAGAATGGTTTCTATCCCCTTTTTCAATCGAGGGAGAAGATATAATGGCTGGACTGGAGGAGACTGCCTGCCAAGAACAGTTGGGTCCTCCAGTACAATAGACGGCAGTGCAACTCTGGTCTGGCCCCAATTTGGACACCCACAGGGCCGCTTGGGACTTATAGTTCGGGGAAGTAGCTACGTTGCATTCTTTAAGGGCCGCAGAGACTTGACTCCCTTATTCTATGGCAGTTCTGCCTGAGCCAGAAGTGCTTCCTGGGTGTGGTGTGCTGGTACCAGAGGTACACCTGGGTTTGGCATAAAGGCAACCACCTTATGTCTACGTGGGTTTCCTCCGGGTGCTCCGGCTTCCTCCCACAGTCCAAAGACATGCAGGTTAGGTGAATTGGCGATCCTAAATTGTCCCTGGTGTGTCAGTGGCGTAGCGTAGTGGGGGCGGCAGGGGCGGCCCGCCCCGGGCGGCACTTTTAGGGGTCGGCAAAGAATTACTGTATATTTTAGTCTTTTAAATTGAAATACCTAAATAAGGGGGCGGCTGACACCCACACTACGCCACTGTAGTGTGTGCTTGGTGTGTGTGTGTGTGCCCGGTGGTGGGCTGGCACCCTGCCCGGGATTTGTTCCTGTCTTGCGCCCTGTGCTGCCTGGGATTGGCTCCAGCAGACCCCTGTGACCCTGTGTTAGGATATAGCGTATTTGATAATGGCTGACTGACCTTATCCAGGGAGTTGGAGATGGGAGGTGGTGGACAAAGCTTGTTTGGAAGGAGAGGAGAAAAGGAAGATAGAGAAAGAAAAAGAATTATGGTAGGGAGAAAAGGTAAAGGTATTATTGAAATATAAAAGCTCTTTTGAACCTGGGCTTAGTGTCTGTGTGGTTGTGTCTGAGGTTTGGGGCTCTGAGACGCCCCCTACAGGTCATACACCATTTCTATATTGGGTCCCAGTGTAAACTACTTACAATGTATGTATACCAAACTCCATGTTCAAACTCCATGCTCACAAAAACCATCACACAGGTTAAGCCAAAATGAAACCCTGGATGTTCTTCATCAGAATATTAAAGAAACAGACAGTTTGGGGCAGGTTTGTCCCACCGTATTTTAGATATGGCTAAAATGACAAATAAAAACTTGAACTTGCTTCATATATCGTTTAGACATGACCCTCTGGCTGCACTTCTTAATTACTCACATCCTCCTCGTTGCCCCAGTAGTATCCAGTTATGCCCCTGAACTCATTGAATTCACATCACTAATAGACCAGAGAGATGGCAGGACTTACCCGTGACAGTCACAAGCATGGAAGCCACCAAAGGCCTGTTGTTGTCCAGCTTCCGACTGAGACGAAGTTCCCCACTAGTGTGGTTGAGGAGGAGGAGGTTGAGCTCATTTCCTCGTTCAAAGGAATAATACAGGCGGTCTGAAATATCAGGGTCTCTGGCTGGGATGCGTCCAATTATGCCGCTGGGGAAACTGTTTGATTTGTTGGATACAAAATTGTTGAAAATGATCTGGAAATTCTGTAGAAGTGGTCCATTGTCATTTTGGTCAACCAGCTTGATGCGCACTGTGGCCCGACTGACCAAGGGAGCTGAGGTAGCTTGCACCACAATGGCATATTCAGAGCGTACCTCGTAATCCAAGTCAATAAGAGTGGTCAGTTCTCCTGAGAAGATGTCCATTTGAAAGATTTCTGGGATGTTGCCCTCAACAATCTGGTACATGATCTGGGCATTAGGTCCCTCATCTGGGTCAGTTGCTACAATCTGTGCCACCACTGAACCCACGGCACTGTTCTCTTTCACAAACACTTCAAAATCATCGGCCGGGAACACTGGGGCATTGTCATTAACATCCAGCACCGTAACTTGGATGTGCACCGGGGTGCGCTGTGGGGGAATCCCGCGGTCTACAGCAAATGCAGTGAGCTCATAAAATGGGACACTCTCGCGGTCCAGCCTTCGAACGGTGCGCACTATGCCTGATGTCGGCTCAATGGTGAAGTCTCCATCCCCATCCTCGCCATTCTGGAAGGTGTACTGCACGCGACCATTGGCATGGGCATCCCGATCAGTGGCGGATATCTGCAGGATGCTGGTGAAGGGTGGGGCGTCTTCACTCGCGGTGCCCTGATACCGTGGACTCAGAAACTGAGGTGCGTTATCGTTCACATCATTCACGTTGACCTCCACGTATGTGGTGTCTGATTTTTGGGGGATGCCATTGTCCCGAGCTGTGATTGCCAGGGTGTAAGTCATTTGATCTTCATAGTCTAGTTCAGCTTGCAAGGTAATGGCCCCAGAAGATGGATCAATGCGAAACTGAGGGATATTGTCCTCCAAGAAATACGTAATACGTGCATTTTCACCCACATCATCATCTGTGGCGCTAATGACCACCACAGTGCTGCCCAGCGGCCGGTCCTCATTCACACTTACTGAGTAATGAGCACTTTGAAATACCGGGCGGTGTGTGTTTGCATCTGTGATATTGACATGAACCTGGCAGGTGTCATGGAGGGTGCGGTCAGAAGCAGTGACCGTCAGCACGTACCGCCGCTCCTGTTTGTAGTCCAGTGGCAGAGCCAAAGAAATGATGCCAGAGCCACCCTGCGTGCTGATAGAGAAACGATTACGAGTGTTGCCTCCAGTGATCTGATAAGTCACTGCACTATTTACGTCCCGGTCCACAGCAGTCACGGTAAGCACACTGGTGCCCACTGCCGCATCCTCATTGAGACGGATGAAATACTCCTTCTGGGTGAACTCTGGCCGATTATCATTGACGTCCATTACGGTGATGGTAACACTTGAGGACGCTGACAGAGAAGGTGAGCCATAATCACGGGCTTCCACGCTGAAAAAGTAATGCTCCACAGCCTCACGATCCAGGGCTGCACTCACCGTCACCCAGCCTGTGGCACTATTGATCACAAAGGGTGTATCTGCAGAGGTGTCTGTAAGTTTGTATTCCAGTCGGGCATTGTCCCCTGAATCGGTGTCGATGGCCTGAATGTGGATGACAGAGTGGCCAAGGGGAGCATTCTCCAGCACGGACACCTGAAAAGGTGTGCTCACAAAAATCGGCGCGTTGTCATTAACATCCACTACTTGTATGCTTACCATTCCGGTGTTGTTGGAGAGTGGCGGGCGGCCAGCGTCTTGAGCACGAATGCGTAGGGCGTACTCTCTTTCCACCTCAAAGTCTAATGGAGCCACCACCTGGATTTCACCAGTGACACTATCTATGGAGAACTGACCACGACTGTTCCCACTTATTATGTTGTAGTGAACGAGAGCATTATTGTCTTTGTCATCATCGGTGGCTGTCACCTGTAAGATTTCAGTATGTGGTCTGACATCCTCTCGCACCTGCACAATGTAGCGCCTCTCACTAAACTGAGGCACGTTATCATTCTCATCCAGAACAGTGATAAATACCTTCACACTTGCCGATCTGGCACCGGGTTCCTTTCCCTGGTCACTGGCCTCTACTACCAGGGCATAGCGTTCCATCTTTTCCCGATCAACAGGACCACGCGTCGTAATCAGACCAGACCGTGGGTCGATGTCGAAAATGGAGCGGCCTGGCACAGATGCATCGCTCACAAAGCGGTAGCGAATGTTGGCGTTAGCCGGGGCATCAGAATCTGTGGCGCGCAACTGCAAAATGGGGTAACCTTCTTCCACGTTCTCCCGAATCGTTTCTCTGTACTCTGTCTGCTCAAACACCGGGTCATGATCATTACGGTCTGACACTGTAATGGCCAACATGGTGGTGGCTGACATGCGTGGGGTGCCATGGTCTATGGCAGTAATTCGGAAATAGTGCAGGTCCATATGCTCCCGGTCCAAAATCCGTGTAGTGCGGATGAGGCCATTGCTAGGGTCTATATCAAAGTACTCACTGGACCTGCTGTTCATGAGGGGGGCCAAGGAGTAAGACAAGCGCCCGGCTTCGCCAGAGTCGGTGTCCTGCGCTACCATGACAATTACGGAAGTCCCTGGAGGCTGGTTCTCAGCGACTTGAACCTGGTAGTTGTATTGCGGGAATTGAGGATGGCGGTTGGCGGCTCTACGAGTCCTTCTGGGCCTCTTTGTGCTCTGTGGCAGCTCAACGGGTGAACTTGACGAGAACGCGGCCCCCTGTTCAGCTGCTGCCGTGGCCCTGGGGTGCGCTTCAGGGCACACTTTTTTCAAACGTGTTTTGGTCGCGTTGAAAGCTTGTAGCAGGAGGCAGATGCACAAAGGCTTCACTCGGTGGCTCCGGTTTTGCGTGCAAGCGCTGGAGCTGAAGGCAACGGTGGCGTGGAGTGCAGCAGAAACGGCAGCAGCAGCAGCAACGGCGGCGGCACTATCAGCGGAGCGGAGCCGAGAGCGACTAGGAGCTGACCACGGTGCTGAAATGTGCGCTCCTGCCGGCCTCCGCTCGGGACGCGGGGCTGGAGATCTCCGCCATCGATCCCAGCAACCGCACACGCCTTTACAACCCGGGAAACACTCCCCTCGGCAGTTAGTCACCGGGAAATAACGGCATTTCGTGAAAAAGCGCAACTTGGACGCGCATCGCTCATTAGGAAGAGCCGAACCGCTGCATTTGGAACTACTCACTGACAGCAAGCGCTGAGTCCATGGAGGGCTGGGCATCTGTTGACGGCTCAAGGGTCCCGCGCTCCAAGACTGGTTTCCATTTCTGGCTCCGTCCTGCGTATCGTGGGCCCCGGCGGTTCGCTGCTGGCTGACACAGATCTGTAAGCAGGCGCCGCCACACTCAGCCCAAGTAGCCTCACACCATTTGCATCTGTCACCTTTACTCTTTTCCGTGCACTCCAGTGAGCAATGCCCATGGAGGTCCAGTAGGCCGTCCAGGCAGCGGGGCCCGCCGGCGAGCCTGAAAGTGCAAGCGGCGGGGGTGATCTTTTCCAGTCCGGTAGAAGGTAAATACTGGGGGTCGAAAAGCAGGAAAAACGCAGGTCCGGCGAACATTTTACCGAATGTGGACAGGCAGTGATGCTTCGCGTCCAAAAGCAAAACGAGGGTGGCTGCTGGCACAGTGGATCCCTGCTGCTTGCAAAAAATGACAGGCATAACACAGCCGAAGGGGTCTTTGAAATGCGCCTGGGCGTCCGAGGCGTACGGGGGAGCTTTTTGGGCGAGCACTTTCCCGTCCGAGTTGCCAGGCCGACTCAGAACCGGGACAGCTTGCCATCTAACAGGAGAAAAATGGGCTCGGGTCCTGTGCTCCCTCCGTCCATCCTCGCCCTGTAGAACGGAACAATGTAAGAGGTGAAATGGGATGCACGACTTGCCCACTCGGCTTTTGATAAAGCTCTCGTCCTCCTCCTCTTCATCTTCATCGCTACCGTTCTGTTGCTGATCGTTGCTGATTTTAGTGCACAAAAGGGTTAATTTGCAGGGGCAGCCACGTAGTCTCTCCCAACTGCCATAGCCCCTCGCAGGGTCCCCTCCTCCGGTGCAAGGCACCAATTGCACTAGACATGCCCGGCAGCCTCCTCGCCCCCCAAATGAAGCCGCCTGGCTTTCCCACAGCCTGGATCCACAGCTTCTCACCTGTCCACGGATGGGGAGGAATAGGTCGGTCCAACCCCAGCCCCCCACCACCTTCCATGGGTTGCCAGCAAACAAAGGGCTGAGAAGCAACAGCAGAAGGAGACGGGAAATCAGACTTGGTCCCAGTAGCGATGCAGCCATTAGCGGAATAAAAAAAAATGATCCTTCCTCCTCCCCTGCTAGGTCAGTCCACGGAAGTGCCCGGCCCAAACGTCCTCCCGCACTCCTTCTCTCCCGCTGCCCGTGATCCTTTCATTTACTCCCTGTCCTCCGTTCCTCAAGCTCCGGCTAAGAGACGCAGCATCTCATTTCTCCTCGCCCTCCTTTCATTCATCTCCAACATGGCTCCCGGCAGCCTGCGATGGTCTCATCCACCCTACCTCGACCCAGCCCCCCTTCCCACAAAAAAAGGCAGATGGCTCAGTCCAGTGCACATGCGCAAAACAGTCGCCGAAGTCAGCGCCGCCGCCCTCTTCAGTCCTGGCACCGGAGAGCCAACGGGACTGGGCGTTATAGATGGATAGGCTTTTGTACTGCTGATCAGGAAAGGTTTACGCTGGCACATATTATATCTTGCTTTTAACTGCTGTTCGCAGTCAAGTGCCATGTGCACACAGTGCTGGCGACATCATTTTGCACGAGTGATCCACAGACTGACGCTCGCGGTTTTTTTACGGGTCTTTGGATTGCCGAGTCAAGGCTGCGGAAGGCTGCATTTTGCTGATCAAAAGCACGACGTCGAAAGGCGTTAATTATACTGAAAACTGTCACAGAAATGATCTCTTTGTAATAGTCTCGTTTAGCACGTAATATACTGTTGACAAGAGATTTTCGCACTGTACTGAAAAAAAAAATATATTTGAAATGAAATCCCCTTGGTACAATATAAAACTCCCACAAATTATACTACCAACGTTTGACTAATTAAACAGCAATACCGAAATGAATTCGTACAATAACGGACGAATAACTCGTAACCCTAATTAAATATGATGGCAATTGCACATAACATACGCAGCTGGAATACTTACAGATATTAAAAATCCACTAGAATCCAGTCATCGACCTTCCGAACCAGTTTTCCATTTAATTGCATCAATATCCGGATCTGAAATGAATCATGCTCATCTGGGCATAGAATACCACCCATTACTGGCTTAGAGGTGTTGGCTCACGGATCAAGTGTCCTCAGTTTTCATGAATTCTGAATTCTCTCAATGTCTTCGTGAGATACTCTCTTAGTGCTCAGGTTTTCCTCCAAAATCCTTCAAAACTTGAGTAGTTGATTCACGCTGGCCGGCGAGAGGGTGCGCGTTTGTGGGGGGTCCTGCGATGGACTGGCAGATCGGCAAGTTTTACTGTAAGTGACACGAGCATCGATATAGTCTCGTATGGGCAACTACATAGTTTATTTCAGTACAATTAATGTTATCGGTCATTTTCTACTTCCCGTGAACACGCCCTGGGCAGGGCGCCAGTCCTATGAGAGGAAACCCACGTACATACAGGGAGAACATGCAAACGTCACACAGGACACGGACACTGCTCTGCCACCATGAATACGTCTACTTCTTTGGATGACGCCTTTATCCAAGGTGAGTTACAACATTTCCTTTGATTTTTCCAATTAGGAGCACAGGAAGGTCAAGTGACTTGCTCATGGTCACACAGGGATTTGAACCCACAACTTCAGGGTTTTGAAAGCCAAAGCCTTAATCATTATGCCACACTGCCTGCTACGTTATAATTTTCATCAGCAGTATTAAGGTGTCCATAATGTGAGGATCTATCAATTGAAATCCGTTAGATGTGAAATAAGGATGACTCTGTACTGTTATAGTTGCCTAGCACCGTGAGATGCTGACAATTGGGAGCATCGACCTTTAGACCCCTTCAGACCATCTATATAGTCAACCCGCGCGCAGTCGCGTATCTACACAGCGCTATAGTAATTAACACTTTGCGCATGTGTAAAAAAGTGAGTCAGCCGCGCTGAACCAGCCAGACTACCCGAACCTCAAGTCGCTCCCCTGCTGAAGTGCCCCTTTTTGACTTTGCCTGTGAGGCCTCGCGGTTACGTTCCCCAAGTTCAAAGACATGCTGCTTTGCCGATTAACTGACTTAGTGCCCTGCGATGGACAAAAACCCCGCTTTCGTCTTGTTGCTGACTTTCTAGAAGGGAGAGGTTTCGAACAGCCGCATCTCTGAATTGTTAAATACAAGCTCGGTAAATGGACGAATGGGTGGCACTATTATACTTTTATTCAGCTAGTTATTGTTTTAAAACATTCGTATCAAACATGTTCGGTAAAATTAAGTTAATGATTATTTAAACAAAGTGTGTGCAGCACTTGTGTCCCCCGAGATGCAATGAATCATTCATGACTGGCAGATCAAACGCGACTCTTTCAGTAATTAGTTCCGGAAGATCCACGTCACTGAGCCGTTAACGGGCAAGTAACGCGGGCTGAGCAAGCCTGAGGAGAAGCCTAAATGCACATTGGCAGAGTCGTTATTACACACACACCCACACACACGCAGATTGTCTTACGCTAAACTTTAGATGTTGCAGTTTGAAAAACGTCGCGATCGCATGCTTTATTTAACTACTCATTTTTGAAATTTAACTTCCAAGCGGACTTAGAAACATCCGATGCAGGGCTGGATTAACCATTAAGCAAAATAAGCACTTGCTTGGGTTAACAAGTGGCACCCGAGAAGTTGTTGGTGTAAAACTGCAATAATACACAAAAAGGGACTCCCACGTTAAATAAAAAAATACACACATATATGTACATATATACACAATAATAAAAAATAAAATCATACTAATAGAGGGTAATGGTATATATTAATCTTGGAAAAACAACAAAATTAGAACTGCGCGGTCCGCCGAGGCTCACGTGATCGTTCTTGTCCCGTTCAGTCGCCCACGGAGAGCGAGTGCAGCGCGACTATATGGGGGCACCAAAATGCTCAGTCTTGATCAACCCTTGTTTTTTGGAAACTGACAGGGGATATTTCTCCTGTAGTCCTTTTATTGGGATTGCTTACAAGCACATTGGTCTTACGAGTGCCATACCTTCGAAGCTTTACTGGAACTTAAAAGTATTCGCATGTCGATTTGGCGCAGTGGACCACAAATCCTGAGGCAGCTTGGTGGGTTCATTGTGTGACCATGAGCAAGTCACTTCACCTGCCTGTACTCCAGTCGGAACAGCATATCTCACTGGTTGTAAATCGCACTGAACATAAAGGCGTCAGCCAAATCAGTAAACATAACTGTGGTATAGGCGTCCCGTCCAGGCCTGCGCTGCCGGCATTGGCATCCCGTTTTCCGCGAAGCAGAATGACATAAGAGCGAATGACAAAATGAATCAATGTACACATTTAAAAAATTAAAATAAAAACCAAGGTGTCAGTGCGGTTCTTCAGAGCGATGCCACGGGGCTACCATTTTTGGCTCCTTGAAGAACCATCCACATGAAGGCTCGAGGAAGATCGTCTATTGTTTCAGAGGAGCATAAGACTTCATAAGTTGCAGGTTTATAAAATATTTAAACGGATTTGCTGCATACAATCACAGGCTAAGTTCAGGTATTCTTGATCTGTTACTATATCCTGCTATAAGTTTAGCCTACTAAATATTAAAGATTTATTTTTCCACATATTAGGAAACCTTTCAAAGCAGAAAGAACCCATTTTATGTGAAAATTAACGGTTCTTTATCAAGCTAGGAACCACACAACTCAGAAAAGTATCTTTATTTTTAAGAGCGATATGGACTAAGAATGGTTATAGAAATGTTTTATAAAAATTATATATACAGATCAGCGTCTTACTAGTATGTTTAGGGCCCGTTTAGAATTACTATGTACGTTACGTGTCATCAGGTGTCAGAGCCCCGCCTTTTAAACCACTAGAAGGTTCTCAATCGAGTTCAGTTCTGGGGGACCCCCTTGTAGCTGCAGGTTTTTGTCCCAACCAGTTTCTCAATCCGTCGGTCATTGTGACCTTTAATGGATCCCGTTGTTTAACGAGCGGACCCATTTTGTCATTTTATTTTACATTTAGAAAGCAGAAGTATTGGCGCAGTGGTAATGGTGCTGCCTCGCAGTAAGGAGACCCGGGTTCGCTTCCCGCGACCTCCATGCGTGGACTTTGCCTGTCCTCCCCGTGTCTGTCTGGGTTTCCTTCCGCAGCAAAGACAGGCAGGTTAGGTGCATTGGCGATCCTATATTGTCCCGTGTGTGTTGGCGCCCTGCTCGGTGTTTGTTGGCTGGGATTGGCTCCAGCAGACCCACGTGACACTGTAGTTAGTATATAGCGGGTTAGATAATGGATGGAGTACTGTCAGCTTTAGACGTACTTGTATTGTTTCGCTATTTTTAACTGTTTAATTCGTTTTGCTATTTCATTTATCACTGAATATCGACCATTACATTTTGAGCAAAGCGGACAGGGGCGCAAATGAGTCTGAAAGGAGCAGCAACTTCGGTGGTTACCCACTTGTGTGTTTAATAGCAACATTACAAATATTTAAAAAGGCAGCGAATGAATTCTTAGCCATCTAACACCTATACATTCCTGCTTCTAAAAATATATAGCACACCCAGTTTGTAATTTCCGGATTATTGCAAATACCATAAAACTGGACAATAACGGTGTGGTTATTTGAGGTGGGAATCCAATTAAGAGAAGGAGTGGAGGGCTCAGGGGGCTCTGAGGGCCGGACGTTAAGAGCCACTGCTTCTCCGTCAAGTTCAGTCCTCAGAGCTCCCTCTGGCTGTTTCGTCCCAACAGGTTTCTCAGTCAGTCACTGTTCCCTTTCATTGATCTCATTGTTTAATTAGCTGAACCTTTTATATCAAATTCCACCCACCCCCATCGTCTAAGTCCAATTTGGAGACCCAGTAGGTCGGGTCTCCGTCCGCAGCCCTGCACAGAACAAAAGCCTTAATTCACTGGGCACACCCGGTAAATTCGGAGTCGCCCATCAATCTAATATCTGGGATGTCCTTGGCTTCTGAAACCACCGCTGCTTCAAAGATGACAAAAGATGAGGATCGTATTAACCCCCTGTACTTTACGATGAGGGGTCTTGGTCACCTGTCCAGGCTGTGTTTAGTCATACAGCGCCTTCATCACAACCGTAAGGCGCGTTACAAAGTAGACACAATGCGGTGCGACTCAGAATGCAGGTTATCAGCAGATCGAGAACGATCTTTCTCGCTGTAGTTCTTTGTCTTCGTTTGATTAATAAGTGGGAACCGTATCGTGGTGGCCATTCCTTATTATTTCAAATAATTTCAGCCCCTCACACACGTTGCTCGCCGCTGTGCTCTTTCGTATCTTACACTTCAATGCTCACAAGCCATCAAAGCCCCAGCCACGATTCTCGCCTCTGAGCGTCAGACGATTTCCGCTCTCTGTGCCTTACACTCCTTCATGAAGTCCACAAGGTACACTTCGGACAATACTTCGGTTGTCATGGGGACATAATCGGGGTCTGTGCAGATACCCAGGCGCGGGTGTCCCCGGGGGGTCTGCCAGACTCAATGATGGAGATCCGTGGTACCCTCCTGTCGATCAGACCCCTCCCGCATCTCGGCTGCAGGTGGTAGCGTCCAGAGCCTCAGGAAGGAAAGGTGTAGAGCGGCAAGTGAATGACAATCAGCCGGCTCGGCGTGGCCGCTATTCGGGAGAAGGGGAGGGCGAAATCTCTTCAAGATCAAGTAAGCGATTACAGCCTGAGGAGGGAAAGGCGAAAATCGCGTGTAGCTCCACACACTGCATTCAGTCGCCCGTAAAAACACACACACACACCGAATTTAAACTGTATACACTCGGACTCATCGAAATGGTTTAGGGCAGTCCGAAAGCACCACACTAACAGATGCAGGAACTCCTTCCTACTGTTAAACCCAAGAGAACCGAACCGTGCTAGCCTCCTGTGATGTCTCAGATTGGGATGTACAGTATGCAGCATTTCATTGGAATATCTTAAGTGTAGACCGAATCCACAACTCGGCCGCCATCAGCACTACAGAGGAGTCCATCACTCTGAATTGGACCTAATTTAGGTGCTTTACTCTGTTCAATAACTCTAGGCAGAGTTCGTGAAAAACTGGACCTGCCGGCTGACGTTCACATCGGCGCGATCTTAACCCTGAAATTTAGGAAAAGGGTCAACGGCCAAGAAACCGCTGTTTAGGTCTCACGGACACAGATTGAAAGAAAGCAACACTTAAGGGATCGCAAATCACAAATCACAAGGCGCTTCACGTATGCAGTCCATATTGGCGATGGTGGTGTCTGAATTTTGAAATGAATAAACAACCATTAAGGCTCGTCTCTACATTATTTGAATGGAACACGACGTTGTAACGTGTGGTTGTAATTACAATTAAAAACACGCCGTTCAAAACTCCACGTCCTGCACTCTTCTTCCAAAGCAACGCCTGGCACAGGGAATCGCACGATCTACAGTCTCCAGACATTTACCGACCGAAGACCTGAGAAGAAATTAACAACAGCAAAGTCACGAATTACATTCCATACACCTGTTCTGACTGCCTTTAATCCAAACAGCAGTCCGAGAAATGATGGATCCAATACAGGAAGGAACGAACGTAGCTCAAGGAACATTCACGTAGTGTTTCTGGATTGCTGGATGAAACTCGGCAACCCGGAGAAAAAACCTGGGGAGACCCAAGGAGAGGGACACACTGACCACCGACCCTAATTAAAGCCCAGTCTAAAAACCGTTATGTGCAGTTCAAGCAAATCGTTAACAGCTCTCGCCTTAGATTTAGAGCATGGCGCTCATTTCGGTTACTTCACCCGTGCAATTGGCTAAGGTGCTGCCTGTTTGTGCAAGTGGATATAAACAAGTTAACATGCACCATTGGGATAAATAGGAGAGACATTTCTTCATGTCTATTAGTGATGACTATAAGGTAAAGGAATAGCCAACCTGGTCACTCTGAGCCAGTGGTGTTGCCAAACCCTTGCAAAAACTTTCCTTTCTCATGGAAAATGTTTCCAACTTTATCAAGTGAAATATTCATTAGTTAAATATTTACATCTAGTTCGATCGGAGAAATAATTAAATAATGGAGCCCTATTCCCGCAAGGACAATTAGGGCAAACCACGTGGCATGTATATCTATCTATCTATCTATCTATCTATCTATCTATCTATCTATCTATCTATCTATCTATCTATCTATCTAGGGTGGTCCAGATCTAATTATGCAGATCCAGATCGTCTGGACGACTTTGATTTATGTGGGGACAATTCCTGTACGGCGCAAAGACGATTCTTCATGTCGTCAGTTCGCACGCTTCTTTCGGGTGATTTTCTAAGTAATAAACTTGATAAGTTATAGCGTAATGAAAATTGCATAATTAGATCCGGACCACCCTATAGATAGATAGATAGATAGATAGATAGATAGATAGATGGATGGATAGATGTCCCCAAGGGGGAATTCTATCTAGTATATACTGTAGTGCCTTATCACGGCTCTTTTCATTGTCTCAACCTCTCCGTCCGTCGCATATAGCGCCTTTCCTTACCTCTGTCCTCTGCCTCTCTAATATACGTTAAATTATTACTCAAACCTGTCCCGTCATTAAAAATGCGTAAAGGGTAGGGTGTCGGATCCAGACAGCACCGGCGCAAGGCACATCCTGGGTGTGACACGCATTCATTCACGCGCTCACAATTCTTAGCACTGGTCCAATTTGCAGTCACAAATGAACGACATGATGGATGTCAGTATGTGGAAAGAAATCCAAGAAAGAAAATGAGGGCGAGAAAATCCTACACGTTAAACCAGAATTCGAGGTCCAGGTTTAGCGTTTGACAACATGCTCTGTATTCTATTTTTTAATATTTAGACAATCACGAAGTTTTTCTTTCTTTTTATTAATTTGTGTATTTGTTTGTTATGTATTTAAGAATTTACTGAGAATTTGTAAAAAGCCATGTTTTTCCTCTGGGGCAAATGAAGTTGTGTCTATCTATTTTACAATAGTGCCCTTCATAAATGCCAATTGAATATAGCGCCTTTCCTATCTATCTATCTATCTATCTATCTATCTATCTATCTATTATTATTATTATTATTATTATCCCCGCACCCAGAACCCCCTGCTCGTTGTCTTCCCACGTGTTCTCCGCACAACACGTCACGCTCAGTTGACCTCGCGAGTGTTTGTTTGGCTCTGTCCCTAAGGCAGCCCCGGGGCTTTTCCTGAATTGTTTCCAATGTTGCCGGGTTGGGCTTTTCCCGCCGTGCGACCCTGAATCGGATTAGTGAGTTTTGAGCATGTCATTTTATTTATTATGTGTAAATCTGTTTAACGTAAGTTTTTTTGGAGATGTAGTGACTGAACTAATCTTTTTTGTTTACAAAGTACAAAGAGAAGAGAGGAGAGGAGAGGAGACCAGTATGTAGGTTGCAGAAACAACTTTAAACTCTTTAAAATTGTACTCTACCAAGCTGTAGATTGGTCTTCCAATGGGAACTCTACATTACGTCTTGCCTGAAGAAGGGGCCTGAGTTGCCTCGAAAGCTTGCATATTGTAATCTTTTTAGTTAGCCAATAAAAGGTGTCATTTTGCTTGACTTTTCACTACAATGGGAACTCGAAACAGATAAAGCCGCGGATTGGCGTTGACTGTAAAGTGTTCCATCAGCACCATTTGCAGGGTTATAGCAGGTTAATGGGAAACATTGAAGGAGATCAGCGACATGACCTCCACCCCCATCTCGCACACTGGCGGGAGGCCCACCTCGTGCAATCGCAGCTGTCTCGAGCCGGACGGTCTAATTAGATCGCGCATCCTCCGCTGTCACTCGCGGGCCATCGCCCCCCTCCCCCACGGGCCGTACGCTGCATTAAATTACAAATTTCGCGTCTGTCTGATTTCGTAAATCCTCTGGGGGTCTCTTACCACAGAGCATGGGGCTCGACACGAAGTTGTAGCTGTAGTTGCTCATGTTCGTGTCATCCACCCATCCGGCCATTAATCCATCCATACAGTACAGCTATTTAATTTTACGAACTCCACACAGATTGTCAATCGAACTTGCATCTCCGGAGCTGTGTTTTTTTTTTTTTTTTCTTTTTCTGCTATAAACTTAACGGATACACTCATCGTGGAAATTATCGGGAACACCTGTACTCCTACCTGTACACCTGCTTATCCATGCGATTCCCTATCATCCAATCATATGGCAGCAGCACAATGCACGATCTCCTGCAGAGCCAGGTCAGGAGCTTCAGTTAATGTTCACATCCAGCACCAGAATAGGGAAAATGTTATCTCAGTGATTTCAACCAGTGGTATGCTTGTTAGTACCAGACAGGCTGGTTTGAGTATTTCTGTAACTGCTGGCCTCCTAGGATTTTCACACACAACAGTCTCTAGAGT
Source organism: Polypterus bichir lapradei (assembly GCA_026402145.1). Taxonomy (NCBI): domain Eukaryota; kingdom Metazoa; phylum Chordata; class Cladistia; order Polypteriformes; family Polypteridae; genus Polypterus; species Polypterus bichir. The sequence goes on along the minus strand of JANRMT010062840.1, from coordinate 3,593,919 downwards.
TTACTAAGAATGGTGCAAAAAACATCCAGTGAGCGGCAGTCCTGCAGACAGAAACACCTTGTTACTGAGGGAGATCAGAGGAGAATGGCCAGACTGGGTTGAACTGCTCAGATGACCACTCTGTGCAACATTCATCTCAGAATACAAAACACTTTGAACCTTCACGCGGTGGGCTACAACAGCAGAAGACTATGCCAGTTTTATTTCTGGCAGCTAAGAACAGAAAGCTGAGGCTGCCATGAGCACAGACTGACCAAAACTGGGCAGCCAAAAATGTAGCGTGGTTTGATGAATCTCAATTTCTGCAGATGAACACAGATGGTAAGATCAGAATTTGATGTCATGAATCCATGCATCCAACATACCTTGTATCAACAGTCCAGGCTGCTGGTGGTGGCGGTGTAATGGGGTGTGTGTGTGTGTGTCGGGGTGCTTTCTTGGCACACTTTGGGCCCCATTAATACCAATCAGTCATCCCTTGAATGCCCAGGCCTATCTGAGTTTTGTTGCTGATCATGTGTACCAAGTTTACCCATCTTCTAATGGCTTACCGTCAGCATGATAATGCACCATGACACAAAACAAAAGTCATCACAAACTGGTTTCATGAACCTGACAAGGAGTTTGGTGTTCTTCAGTGGGCTTCCCAGGCCCCAGATCTGAGTCCAATAGGACAAGTTTAGAATGTGGCAGAACCAGAGATACGCAGCATGAATGTGACAGCTGAGAAATTGTGTGATGCAATCATGTCAACATGGACCACAATCTCAAAGGAATGTGACCAACATCTTGTGGAATCCAAGCCATCAAGAACTTTGGCAGTTTGGAGAGCAAAGAGAGGCCCATCCCAGTGTTAGCATGGTGCTCAGAGAGTGCACATTTCTTTTAATATTTGTTGTAGCACATAAGCCAGAGATAAGTAGATTTAGGTTGATTAGGAGAATCAGGTTTACCACATACAGTGTAAAACAGACAGTAGTGGGCAGCAGGATATGTAACGTTTTCTGTACTATAGGTCTGCTTATCCAGTAGCAGTTAGAACCTCCTTTTACCTTCAGAACGGCTTGAATTCTTCAAGGCATGGATTCAACAAGGTGTTGGCAACATCCCTAAGGGAGTCTGGGTCTTACTGACTGCTGTGCGTCACACAGTTTTTCTGATCCACATACCTGCTGCAACTCCTTTGTAGCGGCGCTACTAGAGTTTGAAACTACAACTCCCAGCAGCCCCTGCAGTGGCTGTTGGGGTCAAAGGGGGTCAATGCGGCTTTTAAGAATGGGCCGGTGACCAAAAGGAAAAAAAAAGAAGTATTTTGTGTTTCGTGTCTAAAGTTCTTGTATGTCTACTTTCCGTTGGGTTACCTGTGCTTATTCATTTTGTCCTGGATCGTTTCGTGTGTCTGGATTGTCTGCCTGTGTATACATGAAGACTGAATGTGGATTTATAGCCATCCTGTGTAGAAAGGAACTCTCCTGAACCCGTCTTCACCATTTCAGGAACTACCGGTAAGACTATCTTTACATTCCCATTCAACGTGCGGATCTCCAGACTATCCATCTTCATCATTGCATTTCATCCGTTGCCGTTTTCCATGGACTTTACAGCGAGTGTTTATTGTTGTGGTTTGTTTTCGTGTTTATTGTACATCGCCGTAAAGGGACTGGGGTGGGATCGTTGTTTTCATTTATTTCATTTTATTTTCATTACATTCTTTATTGGCTGTTTGATTACCAGTTTGTTTTGCTGTTGTCTGTGTTTGTGAGGGCGTGCGGGTCGGGCCAAGGCTGAGTGCATCCCTGGAATCTCCACCATTAAAATAAATACATCCCAGTCTTCTCGACGGTGTGAACCTTAGCGACACCGGACCGCTACACCTTTATAACTGACTTGGTTCGTCGCTAGTAAAGTAGGATGACAGGAAATGACATTGTCGCTAATCTGCTAGACAACTTGGTCTGCTTCAGCTTAGAGAGCGCTCAGATGGGAAGGCACGTCCCTGGAAGGAAAGTGAAGAGAGCATACAAAACATGCCACACTCCCGTTTGCAGCTTCATCACGGAAAAGCTGGAGGCGTCAGCGAGACTGGGATGGTTTGGTCGTTACTGGGGGGAAAAAATGGCTAAAGTAACATCAGCTGAGGATATCAAAAAGAAATGTCATTACTTAAAGTAAAACACGGCATACAGAATATGACATCCTCAAACTCAATCCAATTCAGGGTTGTAGAGGAAGAAGAGTCCATCCTGGCAGCACTGGGCACAAGGTAAGAGCCAGCCGGCCATTCACAGCCCACTCTGAGCCAATTCAGAGTCATCAATTAAACTGCCCAGAAGGAACCCACACAGACGACTTGATGATGAGATGCTGGGACCACCGTGTCCTACAAATCAGCCAATATTTAAAAATCGTAAAAGTTCTAAAGTAAACCAGTTGTAAGAAGTATGAAAATAATATAGGTTAGCTGCAGTGGCGATCCTAAATTGTCTCTAGTTGTGTGCTTGGTGTGTAGGTGTGTGTGTGTGTGGGGGGGTTGGCACCCTGCCCGGGGTTTGCTTCCTGCCTTGTGCCCTGTGTTGGCTGGGATTGGCTCCAGCAGAACCCTGTGACCCTGTAGTTAGGATATAGCGGGTTGGATAATATTTCAGAATATTAAGGCTGCAAATCATTAAAACAGGAATAAGCTGCAAATGTAATCTGAGAAACCAAGCAGTGTGGTCTTCAACATGCCATAAGTAGCTTGTATGGACAATGCCACTTTGGGGAGGTATGGGCCTCCTACATTAGAATCGTGTGATTTATATTAGTTACAAGTTTAACTATAAATTAGAAAAGAAGAGTTTTGAACAACACTCCAGGTAATCGGACTGGATGGCAGAAGGTCAGAGTTGTCTTCTAGTTGGCTTAAAACCCCATACATAGTTTCTGCCGTCTTACATGTCCTTGTGGATGGGAGCTCAAAAGTGTCCATGAGCTCTACCAGTAGACAAGAAACACTGCCCTTAGCAGCAAGAACATGCAAGAAACCGCAGGGATGGGAACGACTTTCTAATGTTTTCCAATGTGGATATTCTTTAATTTACTTTACACAGAAGTAGTTGTCAGTTATGTGTGAACACACACACACACACACACACACAACATGGTGTTGTGATACAAGTCCAAGTGTGATGCTTGAGCACCTCTGGTTGTCACCAGCCAAATGGGTGTCACGTACTGTAAGGTGAAGATGTCAGGAACCACAACAAAAATGGAAACGAAGGCCGGCCAAGACTGAATGCTTTCAGGTATTTTCTATGGCTAAAGTGGTCTGAGATGCCCCAAAGTAGTGTTGGGGGGGGGGTATCAACCACTTACCTAGCTAAAAAAGATTGAATAGACCGAGACATCTGCAATCACAGGAGCTATCGGACTTAGCAGCCAGTCTCTCATGTCTCACTGCCTTGATCTGGAAATGTCTGAGTGAAGCGGACCAATCCACTTCTGTTGTTATCCATATCAATGCGAGCAAAACAGAACGGAGAAGTGTGTCCTCCATAATTTTTCCATAATGATACAAAGCAGTCCAGATTTAAGAATAGATCTCAAAGGTAATTAGTAGTAGACGAGGTGAAATCAAAAATTCCACATTAGTGAATAGTCCGCTATCCCTCCAGATACACTCTTGGTACCTAATCGTGTTTCGCTCTGTCGACTTCCAGATAAATACAATCCAAGCATTCATACAAGATGTATACTTAATTATGTTGCCGTTCCAGAAGTGACTCATATTTCTGGTAATTGGGTCACATGACAGGTGTGCTAATGACATCTAATTCAGTTAGAAATGTTCTGCAAAGGAAATAAGATTGATGAATGTCTCAGCCGGAGTGACCCTGGGGAGAGGTGGGGGGGTCTTGCTTAGGTCTGGCCTTGGGTCATACAGTATAAGCTCACTACTTGAGAGTCAGCAAGGTCTGGGGAATTTAATGTGCAAATTTATAAGGGAAAAACATCATGAATATAAATGTTCAGCCTAAGTTGTTGGAGTGCGGTTTAGAATTTAACACAATGAATCATAGCTTTCATGTGAATTATCACGATGGACCCCACACTTCTTCCCATTGTTCTCGCAAAGACACACCTGGGTGCATTCTGCGCCAAGTATGGAGCTGGACTAGAACGGACAACTATACAACTCAATTTTTCCTCCGTTAACCAGGCCAAGCAGAAAATGTCCAATGCACAGTTGGACCCCACACAACAGATGCTTCCCTGTCAGCCTCTGGGCTTCCGTTACCACTTAGCAATAGTTTATTCAGAAGTATTAAGAAAATACAGCAACTTTATTTCTTTAAACATCCAATACATTTTCTTTACATGATATTCCTGTGCCAATATCAAAACCCTCCTCCTCACCCACCATGTCACAGTGAGAACAAGAGCGAAGAGCAAGCTGGCCCACAGACACATGTTTTTTGAGCTCTCAAAGGAGAACAATTTTACGGAGACGTGTCCTTCACTACAGACAGTTTGGTGCAGCAAAACTCACCACCTTGGTCAAACTGGGATGGAAACTGGGGTTGGATTCCACAAAAGCAAAGCAAAGCAAAGCCAGAAGAAACCCTGGCACAGTGTTTGGCATGGGTCACAGGAAGGTCTGCTTATGAGGAGTGTGAACTGCGAACTGACATGTAGTCCTTTCTGTAGTACGGCTTTCATTTTTGCCATTGTTTACTGGTGCCTGACATGTTCTGAGCCACAGCCCAACTCAAGGCCAAAAAGATTTGACCCTGTGGCTACTGCACAGCAATATATTGTGGGACATTCTGCAAAGACAGCTGTGCTATAATCACATCACATCTTTGCTGGCTTTGGGATAAGCTGACAGGACTGTTGTTTTACCATGACTTGGGATAAGCAGTGCTTTAGAAACGTATGATGATCTGGTGAAACAGCGGCCAGGAGGCCTGTCCTGTGCTCCCACCAACAGGGCAGCACGAAGACTGCTACTTGTCACTGCACTTACATGACAAAGGCACCAAGATACTACAGCAGAAGCTGGCTGAGAAGAGCAAGGGCTGCATGAGGAAAGGGGGATTTGACAGGGCTGAAAAGGCCACACGATGGGGTCAGGAATTCAACCCAACAAAACTACAAAACAGGAAGAGGAAAATGGGGAAGAGGCTGAGGTTCCCTGAAGCCCTGTTCTCCTCAATATACCAAACAAGGACTGAGGTGATGGGGCAGAGGAGAAGGAACTGGCGTCGCTAATAACATATTGTTGGCACCTCTTGTCAGTCTTAGACTGTTTCAGCAATCTCTGGAAATTCTCGATAAATCTCCTGCACAATTAACTTGTCCATTTGGCTGGCTTCACCGACCTCTGCTTCTCTCAGGATACGCTGAAGCACCCCCTGCAGATCTGCTAAGCGGTGACGATGCTGGAGGTAGTCAGTAGTGTTAATAATGGCGAGCATCAAGGAGAGGTACTCCATCCGCAGCTACAGAAGCAAGAGAGAGAAAAATATCAGGCAGCATAGAGGTAAAGTGATCCAGCAAATGGTATGCAAGATACTTATGGGTGACATTGGTGTATAATTATTATTGTAATTAAAAAAAAATATACTAAAATGGGATTTAATAAAAATAGGATAACAGGAAAGCACCCTCCTCCAGCAGAATGGAATAAACAAACATTTGAGAAGTCTCCTCTATGCAAGACTTCAGCAAATGGGCACAAGTGCTCTTTAACTAAAAGGTTGGTCAAATAACCTCTGCAGGTTTTACTCTCCAGCTATTTTGTGCTTGTAAATAAGCCATTCTTAATTGGATTTCTTGTGTACCTGTTATAGCATAGAAACGAATGTGCTAATATGCTTCAGATATTTTGGTTAGATCTTAAAACTATTTGTAAATGCTTCAGTAGGAGTCAAAAACACAATAAATAAATAGGTAGTTTAGCGTAGTCGGCAAGATTACATAGATAGATAGACAGATATGGCAAAGACACTATATAATAGTTGGATAGATGGCTAGATAGATGTATATATGAAAGACACTATATACACTATATAATAGACAGATATGTGAAAGACACTATATAATAGTTAGATAGCTAGATAGATGTATATTAGTTGGATAGATGGCTAGATAGATGTATATATGAAAGACACTATATAATAGACAGATATGTGAAAGACACTATATAATAGTTAGATAGATGTATATATGAAAGAACCTATATAATAGAGAGAGAGAGAGAGAGAGAGATCTGTGAAAGACACTATATAATAGTTAGATAGCTAGATAGATGTATATATGAAAGACACTATATAATAGATAGCTAGATAGATGTATTTATGAAAGACACTATATAATAGATAGATATGTGAAAGACACTATATAATAGTTAGATAGATGTATATATGAAAGAACCTATATAATAGTTAGATAGCTAGATAGATATATATATGAAAGACACTATATAATAGCTAGATATGTGAAAGACCCTATATAATAGATAGATAGATTGATAGATATCTGAAAGACACTATATAATAGTTGGATAGATAGCTAGATAGATGTATATATGAAAGACTCTATATAATAGATATATCTGTGAAAGACACTATATAATAGTTAGACAAATATGTGAAAGACACTATATAATAGATAGAGAGATAGATATCTGAAAGACACTATATAGTGGTTGGATAGATAGCTAGATAGATGTATATATGGAAGACACTATATACACTATATAATAGATAATATGTGAAAGACCCTATATAATAGACAGATATGTGAAAGACACTATATAATAGTTAGATAGCTAGCTAGATGT
>JANRMT010062840.1:3549998-3587086 GCA_026402145.1 Polypterus bichir lapradei | reverse complement strand
ACACTATATAATAGTTAGATAGCTAGCTAGATGTATATATGAAAGACACTATATAATAGCTAGATATGTGAAAGACCCTATATAATAGATAGATAGATTGATAGATATCTGAAAGACACTATATAATAGTTGGATAGATAGCTAGATAGATGTATATATGAAAGACACTATATAATAGATAGATAGATCTGTGAAAGACACTATATAATAGTTAGATAGCTAGATAGACAGATATGTGAAAGACACTATATAATAGATAGAGAGATAGATATCTGAAAGACACTATATAATGGTTGGATAGATAGCTAGATAGATGTATATATGAAAGACACTATATAATAGATAGTTAGATCTGTGAAAGATACTATATAATAGTTAGATAGATAGCTAGATAGTCAAATATGTGAAAGACACTATATAATAGATATCTGAAAGACACTATATAATGGATAGCTCGATAGATATGAGTAGTGAGAAAAGTGCTATATAAATGCAAAGAATTATTATATGTGAAAGACACTATATAATAGCTAGCTAGCTAGATAGATATGTGAAAGACACTATGACAGATAAATAGATAGATAAATGATAGGCACTATATTAGATAGATGGAGCCATGTAAAAAAAATACACTTCATGAAAACTGTTGACTATTTCAACATAAACAGGAAAACCTTAGAGCTTAATGCAATAAGTGCCTAAAGATAAAGGTGATATACTTAAAAAAGACACATAAAATGTACATGTTGTAGTCATTCACATAATCTTAATTAACAAAAATGGAGATTTGTCATGTGAAAAAAGTTAAATACAATCCTGTATTTATCACCGCTTCAAGTCCATACAATTAGAATCTGGCCTTCTAGATTAGGAGCCAGTAATTAGAAGTTCCTTAGAGATTGTGTAGATGGACCCTGTTTTTTTTTTTTTAAACTACAGATATCAAGGGTCTGGTGTTCTCTTTGCTATTGACATGAGTGCTGTCTTTGAGCTAAGGTCAAAAGAGCTGTGTAAGGCCCTTAGATAGAAGGCTGTGGGTGCCTACAAGTCTGGCAAGGAAATTAAAAAGATCACCAATTTTTTTGAAATCAATCATTTCAATGTAAGGAAAATCATCTACAACTTGCACATATTTCTTCAAATGACTGCTAATTTATCCAGGACTGGTTGGCCCATGAAATTCATCTCAAGAGCTGATTGTTTGATGCTAAAAGAAGACTCCAAAATTTCATTGCAGGATCTACAGGTACCCCTTGTAATAACTGGTGTCAAAGTGCATGCATGTACAATCAGAAGGATTGCACAAATTTGACCTGCATGCAAGGTGTGCCAAGAAATAGAACATTTGAGCAATTCACTGAAAATAAAAGAAAAGACCAGGCCTTCTGGAACAACATGCTGTGGGCAGATGAATCATAGATACATTTGTTTGGCCACAGTAACAGGAAACATGTTTGGCACAAACCAAAGGTAGCATTTCAGGAGAAAAATCTCAAACCAACTGTGAAGCATGTTGGTGAAAATGTAAAGATTTGGGCCAGCTTGTAATAACTGAGCCAACTATGAATTCTGCATCATATGAAATTTTGCTTAAGCTAACGTGAGGCCATTTGTCTGAAAGTTGAAGGTGAACCGCAAATGGACCTTTCAACATGACAATGATCCAAAGCACACTAGCAAATCCACCAAGGAATGGTTATGGACTGACCTAGTTAAAGCTCTGATCTGAAACTCATCGAAGTGTTGTGGTGGGGATTTGAAACAGACAATATATTTAAGAAAACCCACAAACAACTTGCCACTGAAGGAACTTTGCATGGAGAAGTGGTCAAACACGTCACCAAGTGGACATCAGAGAGGTGGGCAGTTTCCTACAGGAAGTAATTTTTGCTAAAGGGGGCAATAGTAGTTCATTATATCTATTGACATTTTTGTAGGATTAGAAATGAGTACATTAGAGGGTCAGCTCAAGTTGGACGGTTGGGAGACAAAATCAGCAAGGCGAGATTGCGTTGGTTTGGACATGTGCAGAGGAGAGATGCTGAGTATATTGGGAGAAAGATGCTAAGGATAGAGATGCCAGGGAAGAGAAAAAGAGGAAGACCTAAGAGAAGGCTTATGGATGTGGTGAGAGAGGACATGCAGGTGATGGGTGTAACAGAACAAGATGCAGAGGACAGGAAGATATGGAAGAAGAAGATCTGCTGTGGCAACCCCTAACAGGAGCAACTGGAGGAAGAAGAAGAAGAAGCTGTTGAATAAATGATTGAAAAGGCACATTTTCCTGTGTTTATATTCACGTATATCACTTTTAATCTGTAGACACTGTTTGCCAGTCCAGATATGTTTAAAAAGTCACCAAATAGGTCAACACATGAAGTGTGAACCTAATTGAGTTCTAAAACTGCAATACAACCCAAAAGACACCTTATACCTCCAGTGGCTGCCCAAGTACTTCCACTTACTAAATAAATAACTATAGGAAACACAACTATTCGTTTATCAGAGATTATGTTTACATCATACTATCCCTGAATTCATTTAAATGCTCACACAGGTAAACTCCATACAATTTTGAGACTGCTGGCTATAAAAACCTGTGGTTGGTGTGGCCTTGCTGAAATGAGATTGAACAAGAGATACCAATGGTATATAAATCTGCTATAAAAAGACGAGGACAAAAGAGACGGGCTCTTCAAAGATATGAGTAGGGGACAACAAAAATAACCCTTTTCCATATGCTGACCTTGTCTCCTGGGGACAAATTGGAGATCTGCCGCACAATGATGTCAATCATCACCATCATGTCAGTGCGATAGAAAATACTGGCCGTTTCAACATTAGAAAACACATCTTGAAGGAAATTCAGCACTGAATGAGGGGGCTGAGGCTGGTGGTTAAAGATACGCACTGGGTCATCTGAAAAGAGAGACCAGAGAAAGAATGAGGGTGAAAGAAGTTGTAGACAGGTGACTAATTTTTATCAGAGCGGTCATTCACCTCCACGGTTAAGCAGCAGCAAGATTTTCTCAGACAAAGTCTTAACGTTGGGCCTTTTTACCAGGGTGGCCATAATAATGTTGCTCATTGGCACTGAAACAAAGGAAGACAGCAGTTATTTCATTTCCTATGGTTTCCTTATTCCACCCTTGTTTAAACATTGTTCCAGTCTAGCTGAATCCCCTTACCCGTCTGATGCAGATTGAAGGCAAGCAGCACATTGATGAAAAGGTCAGGGAGCTGCTCGGTTGCGTCAGAAGGCAGCCCTTCCTCTATGACATCCAGCAGGAACTGGATGAAGTTCTCATTCAGCTGTTCTGTTGGCAAAAGTAAACAGTAAGGGTCACACTCTACCCCCATTCCAAGCTGCGCCACAGCATGTGAATGGTTTCCTGCTCATGCTGGTGTAGTTACCATAGTGATGGTAAGGCAGCGGCTCCGCCATGGAGAACAGCATTGCAAGGACCAGTGCAGAGTAACAAAGCTTCTGGTGTTCTGCAAGACAAACATATCGAGAGTGTGCTGTTTCAGTACTCATGGACAAATCCCCATAACCTATATTATATATGACTGGTGTTTTATTTTAAGTGTGGCTCTTGTACTGCCTGAATCCAGACTATTAAATAGTTACTACTGATTCTTTTCTATTTTTTTCCTCCAGTCCTAACAGTTTTTTTGGCATTATCTTTTCATTCCACTTCATCCTCTTCCTAATCTTTGCCTAATCTGCACTCCTGCTGATAAACAAGCATCTGCTTCTAGCATTCCTAAACCAAGTGGAGTTAAAAAGGTTAATCTCAATAGCCATATTACACCAGTGCAAGGTAACTACAAACAGGAGGGGAAAAATAAAGTTTCAAAATAACCAGAAGATAAAAAGAAGAAGAGACAAAGAGTGCACCTAGAAAAAGGCTGGAGACATAAAAATACTACTACCTTGTATGGAATTTATACAGAATATCCAAGGATTCTGGCTATAAAATTACTTGTGTAAACAACTTACCTCTAAAAGCATTAAGCAGTTGTTTAGATTATTAATACTGAAAAAAACAGGTTACATAATCTTCTAATTACTTGAAAAAAGATATTCATTTAAACATTTTTTTTTCGGCTTACGTTGTTAGACATGCTCAGAAAGCATTCAAATATTGAGACAATTTGCTGTGCGAGTGCACTTAGAAGCTGCTTTAGTCACAAATGGCACATGCTAAACAAGTGAAGTATAATCAGTGTTAAATATATCACTGTGGTCTGTGTAGCATTTAGGTTATTTACAGTATATGAGTGTAAAACTTTAATTCTTTCATATCTATTTTAATAAATAACTAGGGGGCTTTACCCCCTGCTCGTTTCGCTTGCCAACCCCTGTGCGGGCCCTACGTGCTCGTCATTTCCTGGATCTGCCGCTTGCGACAAATCGCGCTGTGCTTTTGGATAAAGATGAATATCAACTCTGTCTTTGATATCTCCTTCTTTCAAAACTGTTATCGCTGACAATTCGGCACATGTTGGTTTATTATATATGCGAACGCGGTCTTTCAGATTCATAAAGAAATCCAAGAAAACTTCTTTGTGTTTTTCAGATAAATTTCATGTAAAGTGCCATACTTCTGTACGTATGGATTTGTATCCATTATCGGCTGTAAAATTTCTAATATGTCCGATCGTTTAACTCTTTAGATTCTATGTTGCATCGCTCCTCCTTGATTATAAATATAAACCTGACCTAATTGTGGTTTCTTTGAAATGAAACTTGTAGTATCTCTGTCATATCACCTATATCCATATATTCAATCTCTTTTTTCTGTTCCGTTATTTCACCGAGTAATAATTTCCATTTGTTAGCGCTAATGCAATCTTTACTATCAGTTTTTTGAGACTTTCGAATTTTAGTACTTTCGTAATCTCTGTGTATCGCGCCAACGTTTTTGAACCTCTTTACGCCGTTCTACTTTGTCTTCTACTCTTTCTCTTTTCTTCTTCTATTGTTTGTCTTTTATTTCCGCCCCCGCTTGGACCTCTTAGGTTTTCATTTCATCTCTTGGCACAAAGTCTCATCTCGCGGCACATGAAATTCTCTCTCTGAAAAAGTCGTCTCGTCTCTAGATTTTTTTTATATAATAGAGAGAAATATTTCATAATTATTATTGCCTCAAGATGCTGCCCTGGAAAAGCAGGTTAAATAATGGATGTACTGTAAGGATTTTTATAATCATCATCATCATCACTATTATTGTTACCTTGCTCCCTTTTGTTAAATATTAAACATTCTTGCTTTCACTTATTATGCTGTGTCATTCTGTCTGAAAGTGTTTTTGAGCTCTGCTATTAGAAACACTGAGAATGGTTTTATTTCCCAGGATTTCTAGTAAAAGGGGATGGAGTATGGATGTGGATTGTATGCTGAATGATTCCTTAATACAAGCCACATATAAAAATTACTATATGTTGTTGTTTTTTTTGTTGTTGTGGTTATTTTGTTCCTATTGTGGCTTTGAGGTTATATTCTAAATGGAACTACCTTACAATGGTGAATTTCCCAAAATGGAATCTGGTCCACTAGTGGAGCCAACATTTCCTGCTGGATACAATGACTCAGAAATGATGGTGGAATTCTCTCCAGTCTCCATTGATAAATTATTTTGTCCACACATATTCAATCCTAATTGGCAGGTGATCTGGCACAGCAGAATGAATGGCATATTCCTATAAAATATAGCTTCTGTCAATGCCATTTGTCAATACTGTATGGTAATTTAGGCAACGGTTGAGAAGAGTGGGACATTTTTTTTTCCTTTATATTAATGAAAAAAGATTGCCCTCAAATACATACGTTAACCTTTCCAAACTTTGAGAAATATGGAGAAACATTCTGTTCTACAACTCCATGGGAATGCTTAAGTTACCTTGTATACAAGACTAAAGATGACATTCAATACATCCACCTTATTAAGAGGAGTGTAAACCATTCATCTGTATCTGAGGGGCTAAATCAAAGGGAGCATAGAAAATTAGAGAGGGGAAAAAAAGGAAACTCATATTTTGTTCTGTTTCGTCAATGGTACAATACTTGCTGAGTGGAAGGAAGAACAATGAATGCAACTGAATTCCACTTACCTGTTCACCGTCTTCCATTCGCACCAAAACACCACTATGTACTCACCTGTCTATTGACTGATGGAAGCTGGACTCATGTGCTTATATCAAAGTGCATTAAGCTTCACTTGGGGTTTGCGAGTGCACCTACATTACGTAAATGTAGTCCTTCTAAAGTAATCAATAGGGTTAATGCCGTCCCGGACTCCTGCTTTTATTCTGTGTAAACATCATCTTATTAGTAATATTAACTGAAAAATCACGTGATTGTAAGCACACCGGGTAAAAAATTTTCTCCATTTTTACTGTGTTATAGCTTATGAATGTATTTTTGTAATTTTACTGTTCAGATTTTAAATCATTCAGTGTATTTTCTAAGTTAATGATGTTGTAAAACTGCAGTTTCTCCTTGGAATTAATAAATTGCCTACCCATGCATCACGCAAACAGCTTCAGCACAAGAGGGTAGGGATTGATAGGCAGCCAAAATCATTTCATCACTTGGTTTCAATCTCTTTCACAACCTTCCAATTTTTTTTTTACTGTTTTGATATTCTTCTATTACATTATTACTTATAAGCTGTCCTGTGATTAACTAGCACATTGTTCAGGGTTGGTTCCAACTGCTGCTTTGATGTTCTCTAGCCCTCAAGTCACTGAATTTGATTGAGCAGATTTGAAAACAGAAAGATGGAAGAACGGACTGAATTATTATTTTTATATTAATATGTTTGTGTATTACTGGTAAAGGTCTCCAGGTATAGCTGGCCTTCTTTACACCTCCTATTATAGCTTTGACTACTGTTAGAAGCCTTGACTGCTCCACTGACAATGGAAATAAAGAGAGGCAGCTGGCTACTTTACACTACAAGTTGTATTCCAATCCCACCTCTGAACAGGTCATGCTTTTTCAAATGTACACTATGCCTCTGTAAAACTGATTTACATAATACAAGTAACGGGTGGCACAGTGGTAGCGCTGCTGCCTCGCAGTAAGGAGACCCGGGTTCACTTCCTGGGTCCTCCCTGCGTGGAGTTTGCATGTTGTCCCTGTGTCTGCGTGGGTTTCCTCCCACAGTTCAAAGACATGCAGGTTAGGTGCATTGGCGATCCTAAATTGTCCCTAGTGTGTGCTTGGTGTGTGAGTGTATGTATGTGTCCTGCGGTGGGCTGGCGCCCTGCCCGGGATTTGTTCCTGCTTTGCGCTCTGTGTTGGCTGGGATAGGCTCCAGCAGACCCCTCTGAACCTGTGTTAGGATATAGAGGGTTGAATAATGACTGACCGACTGCCTAATACAAATATTTCCTGGGATGGTACTCAACACAAAGGACATATGCTGCTGGGACAGGCTCCATCTTCTCCGTGACCCTGCTTAGGATAAAGCAGGTTTAGAAAATGGATGGATGGATTGATGGAAGTTAAAAAAAATATTCAGTCATTCTTGCTAAAGTGAATGGCCTCTCCCAACATTTTAAGTGTACTCAACAGTTCATAAAAAGCCTGTAGCATTGTTCTAATCAATTTGAAATGAACATTTCTCAGCAATCACTTTTTCCTAAAGCATACAAGTTAAATCTGAAACAATTGTAGTATGTCCAGAAAAAATTTAATGAGGTGGCTAACACAATTTGGTGGACAATGCATTTTTATGTGCCTTTTTTCAAAATGAGTTAATATATTCCGCGTAGAAAGGCGCGGTGGCTCATGGATGCGTGCCAAGGATGGAAGTATGGCTTATGCTGCTGGAGGCTTTCTTGATTTACAAAACCCTTTTTCAAGTGAATATAATACGTTGGCTACAGCATTAAGAGCACTGACTCATCACTGAGGTGACTGCTTATCCTCACACGTGCTCAATGCTTGCCATTTACAAAATGTATTTAACTTCGACTGGAAGCTTTTGAGGCTCTAATCTGTAAATTAATGCAAGTGTCAGATGGAATCTTAGTCGATCTTACTGCACTTCTACGGTCTCCTTATTTTTCAGTAATGCATACATCTATTTTATTATAAATTGTGATCTTCAACAAAAGGACAGGTTAAGCAGTATCCCATTTTTGACATCACTGAGCTGAAAGGCCACACATTTTCTCTAAAATGTCTCCATGTTTCTAACTAATCATTAAACAAGCATTGTCCACTCTAAAACTACTTCATAATTTCCATTGTTCAGTCTACCAGAATTAACTCTGTTTTTTCCAGAATTACATACCCTGAGTATGTGTTTGCATGTCTCTGGCCAGCTCCATGGGTAAGACCGAGTTCACCAGAGTGGAGATGATGGCAGCATCAAGATTACACATGGCACCAAAGCATTTGAGCAGAAATAGGCGCAGGGCCACCCGATGCTCCTGAAAAGACATTCATTTAGTAGCTTCTCTCTTAGAAAAAGTAGATTTATCATGATATTATGGTCTTTCAAAAAAAAAAAAGCATACAAAACTTTAAACTTGGGTGATAAAGAAATACGCTGGCACAGAAGCCAGCGTCACTGAAAATAATAGTTGGATTTAATGTATCTGCATCAGTCACTCCAAGATATAGTATAGTTTTATACTATGAGGAGTAAAGTCTCCGTTTTTATCCTTATCCATGTAGAGCAAACTCAGGGCAGTAGTGGTTATAGATGAACAACAGCAATGCAATATACTTTAACCCTAGTCAGTCAAATACGTCTGTTAACCCCAAACACTACATCAAGAGGGCAAATTTACAGATTTATTATAACAATCATTCTATCATAAGACAATTTTAATATTATCTAATAATTTATTCAAAGACACAATTCTAAGATTTGTGGATGTATTTGTTTTCATCTGAATGCTTACCTTTAGTTTGAAAACAATTGGAAATTAACCAACTACTATTTTGTCAGAAATTATACCTTTTAAGTAATAATTATTTAGCTTCACCACCTTACCATTTGATAATAAGCCACCAAAGAGAGGACTGGCTCAAATTCACTTTTACGACACATCTTTTTGCACACTTCAGGATCAGCATCTGTCTGCAAAACACACAGAACTGAGTTGAGTTCATCTGGGAACAGACATAAAAGACAGAAGAACGTTATACTCAGATTGATTACTGATCATCTGCTTTTTGACGTTATTCTGTGCAAATAATATTAGTTGAAACAAGCAAAATATTTTATCACTTCTAATGTCAAATCAAAAAAGAGGCAGAGTGAGTGCTTAATTAGCCTTTGTGTCTTTTTAATATGTGTCTTCTATTCATACCAGCCTTTTAGGAGATGAGATCTAATCAGCACCAATAAAAATGAAATGCACCAAAGAAAAAAAAAATGCACTTTTATTATTAGGAGTTTAATAATATAGAAATATTTACATAATGATAATTATAATATTAATAATACTTTACATTTACATAGTGCTTTTCCCTCTACTCAAAGCGCTTCATTGAGTGGGGAGCCACTTCAACCACCACTAATGTGTAGCACCCACCTGGATGATGCGATGGCAGCCATTTTTGCACCAGGACGCTCACCACACATTAGCTGTTAGGTGAAGTGGTGAGAAAGAAAGCCAATTAGAGACAGGGAATGACTAGGCCATTGTGGGCAGTTTAGCCTGGACATTGGCATACACCCTACTCTTTATGAAGGAACCCCAGGGATCTTTTATGACCACAGAGAGTCAAGACCTTGATGTTAAATCTCATCCAAAGGACGACGCCATTTTTACAGCACAGTGTCCCATGCAGGCCTCACCAACACCTCTTCCTGCAGCAACCCAAGCTTTTCCTAGATGGCCTCCCATCCAAGTACTGGATGGGCCTAACATGTTCTGAAGTGCATGTGGTATATAAAATCTTTTGAATTACTTTTGTTACAAATGGTCACCCCTTCTTTCTTTCACCCTCTCATCTAACTTCCTGTACTAATTTATATCATAATAGTTTACTGTTACAGTGTTATGGAGAGCACTGTACAGCAGATGTCTTCTCCTTCAGCACATTCTCCAACTAAACCCGGGAAGATCCTTTGCCTGGAGACGGTGTTTGACAGAGAGCATTTTGTGGACAGGCAGTGAACCTAGAGCAAAGAGGCTGTTGTGTGGGATCACCATCTGCAAGGTGAAATTTGATGGTCATGTGCAATAACGGGAATAAGCTGGACAGTCCTTTGTCTTTCCCGACTTATTTCTCAAAATAACCATATGCTAATGTTGATGTTGTTCTTTTTAGTACACTTCATGCATTTATAATTTGGTGTTGTTTAAGACAAAATGATAGAAACCCTCCAACAGCTCCATTGCTTTTTAAGCACTCAGGAGATTGGCTTGAGTTGTCACCTTTACTTTAAAACTGCTTCGAGAATGACCATTGAGACACAAAGTTGAGATTCAAAGAACTTCTTGGTATTTGCAAGAAGTGTCACTCTTAATTGAAGATAAATCAGAAGCTACCTCAAACAAATAAGCATATATCTCTCTATTATAAAAAAAAAAAAATCATGGAAGGTTGGAAGGAGACACTTTGTTGATTGTACTTGTGCACGTACTTTATATAAATCTGTAGGATTCTACCAGGTGGCACTGCAAGATGCTGTTGCGAAGTTGCAAAAAAAAAAAAAAAAAGACTGCAACAGCAACACAGAAGATGGTATGTGAGATCTTTAAATGTATCACGTCATTACGATGGGAAATATGTGACGCTTGTATTGTCTATGTGAGAAATGGATGAAGAAAAGCACCATGAAAACTTTCGTATGTCAGCATTTAAGTTTGATGATTTGCCTCATGCACCGAACCATTCATCAAACAAACATCAAAGCACGCACATTGTTCTTGTTGGAGCTACAATGTGGCTTGCTATCACACTGCGTTATCTTGCAACGGCCAAATCCTCACTTCTTTTTTTAGGACATTTTTCCGCTTTGCATGGACATATCCATCTTGAATTTGCTTCCTTTTCATCTGGCACGTTTCAGCATCCACTTTCACAGAGCCAGCTGTTCTCACAGGCACGTTGGTCACTATGGAGATGTTTATAGTAAAAAAAACCATGCTGATGTCACTTACCAAAAAGTGAATACACACGGCACACAAATTTTGGTACTTCAACTCGCACACCCGTCATGTTAATAATTTCTGACAATGTGCGCAGAGGATACATCTAAAGAACACTTGGGAATGCATGGCAACCATGGTGTGCGCGCATATGCATTCTGAGCATCAGGTATAACCCGGCCCTTAAGACAGTTTGCTAAAGTAAAATTGTAATTCCAGAATTAACAAGTTTTGTATACATAAGTAGAAATAAAATACTGCAGATCTTATGACAGTGAAAGAATGGTAGACTTTCTGACTGTTAATAGAGAGTCAAACAGAGAGCAGTGATTGCATCTTTATAACAGGAAACAGGCAAACAAAAGAGGAAGACCTTTCTTGCCAACTTTGTTTTTTTTGTAAGGGAGCTAGAAATAACTTTCATTTTTGTTCAATTTACATTATTACCTAAAATTAAGAGGCATAACAAAACTAAAACATTGTAACTGGTACTAGACAGGGTTCCTTATATTATTATTAGTAAGACTTTAGGACACTAATCAGGATGAGTAGAGGCACAGCTGAACCGATAGTGCAGAAAATACTGCTACGACTTTGCAGGAGACAAAGAGTACTGGGAGGTGGCATGGGTGCATGTTAAAAAAATTACAACTGCTTTGAAATAATTCCACTTAGCAAATGATTTGTAGATAAATATTTAGCCATTTCATTACAGCTAATTAATCGACTTGTTACCAGTCGGAAATATTATGGTCCTGGACTATAAAACTACTTAATTAAACTTCAACTCTGAAGCCGACTGGTGTGGTGTGTTTTAAGCTACCCTTCTGCAGCATTAAATAATCCCCACTCTGAACTGTTTGGTGGGTCTCTGTATGTTACATTATCACATAGTTAGATTAAGAGCACTTGCACCCCTCTTCCAGGGACACCAAAAACCTCTCCATGAAAACACTGGAATCCTACACTGTAAGCTGGCATCTTACATTACAGTGTTATTTTAAATGCTTTGGATCAGTCTGCCATGTTTTTTTTTTTTTTTTCAAGTCAGGGCTAAAACTTGCATAACTTAAATATTGTTTGCTCTTGTTTATTTAAATGTTGAGTGGGTAGACTAGAATGTTTTTCTTGTGCATCATCTTCATTCAGGTTATTCCAGACACAGAACAAAATGAAAAAAATATTAGCATTACATTTAGAGTGCTGTTGTTTGGACCTGACAACAGCATCTTCCAGTGTGTATGAGGTAACCTTCTCTATGGCACTGAACAATGAACCACCCACCTGGGGAGCACTTTGTACCCATTGATCTACCACAAGCTGATAAGGATAACATTGTTATTTTCATGTAAAGAATATCTTTCAGTTTGGATGAGAATTGTATGTGGCCTTTCCAACCACCTTTTCCTCATATCACTCGTGCACAAATCTACAATTTGCATCAAGACAATTTTACAGTCACAATATGGTATTATAGTGGATATACCGTGATCCTGTAGTTAGGATATAGCGGGCTGGAAAATGGATGGATAAAAAGTCTATCCTGCCAAAATAGCAGATTATGTGTAATAAAAAATGAAACCAAGATAAATCCTGTCGGAACTTATTCCACCTTTATCGCAAAATTGCAAATCTATAAAAAAAATATATATCAGTGATATATCCACTGAACATTTTGGAATACATTGAAATGCTAGGAGCTGTAAGAGGGCAATTAGAATCAATTACAATATGATCTTTACTGGAACCAAGTAACAAGGGAAAAGATGGAAAATTATCATAAAAAATGGTGATAATAATGATGAATTTAATTTGTACTAGAATTCAATTTTTTAAAACCTGTTAAAACTAATCGATTGCAACATATATTTTTTCTTTTTTGGCAATAAAGTGCACATATCTCTCTATTATATAAAAAAATCCTGTGATGAGACGAGACTTTTTGGAAGATTTTTTCAAGTCCCGCGAGACGAGACTTTGGCCATGAGATTTTTTCAAGTCACACCCTCCACTCAACCATATTCAACCACGCACACAGTCCTCTCACCTCTCATTCGTGTGAATGCTTTTGACAGACACAGTTCCTGCTCTCCCTGCTCTTATAAATTTTAACATTTTCCTCACTTTAAGTTCCCAATTAAAAAAGATGTATTATGTCCAAATCTAATTGAAGAATTTCATCACGAAGGGTTATGAACAGAAAAAATGAGTACACGGGCAATCCTAGCACCAATATACGATGAAGTCAAATGAATTTATGTTAAACGGCAAACTGGTTAAATGCATATCAATAGACTATTCTGAAACAGTTGGTGGTGATCATGCGGAAGATGAAAACATCAACTTACAATATCCCAAAGAATATCTACAACTGTTAACACTGTCCAGTCTTCCACTGCACAAACTGAAAGAAAGATATATCCAAGAAAGGTAATGTAGTACAATTTCAGAGGATAACATTACGATTCATCCCGAAGGGTTATCAAGAGAAGAAATGAGTACATGGGCAATCCCAGCACCAAGATACGATGAAGTCAAATGAAGTAACGTGAAAATTGTCGATTGGTTACAGGGCAATGAAATGTAAAATTTTAACAGGCAACAAGAAAGGTAATGTAGTACATCTCCCATGGATAACATTACACACCAAAGGAGATCTTGATATGCCATTTGTATTAAAACTTTAACAGCTTCCTGTTAGAATAGCTTTTGCAAAGACAATTAACAAATCTCAGAGCCAAACATTTGAACAAGTTTTTTTAATTAGCGATAAAGAAATGAAATTCAATAACGGAAGGATATACGTTGCATTGTCATGATGAAAGTCCAAACACAGAATCAAAATTCAATGCGATACTGATGAAAATTCAAAAAATTGTTTTTACTGAAGTTTTACAGTAAAAGTGGAAGTATAAAAAGTATTTGTATGTTAATTTCAAAGCCAAATAGAACAAAATTGTATTACGTAACGAATAACTCTAACGCAACATGAAACATCATTTTGTTTCAATTTATTACGTTTTACTATTTTTTACTATAGTTAATTATTCGCTATAATGTAAAATAGTTAGATCTATTATGCATGTGTAACAATTCCCATTAAAATAACAATCTGTTTAAATTGTACATCCGCATCCCCTCACGCGAGCGGCAGAGCCGTGAAGTGGCTAGCTCATAGCACCGGCCCGGGGGTTGTAGAGTGAAGTGAGCAGGAGGGCAGAGCCCCCTAGTTTTAGACAATTTTAAATGACATAGATGTGATCGATGAAAGACCTTTAGTTGGACTGTGGAATGCTGGGCACATACTTTCAAATTATAATGTTTTTACTCTTTTTTAATATGGTAAATTACTTGCTATTATGTAAAATAGTTCTATTATGCATATGTAACAATTCCCATGAAAATAAAAATTTGTTTAAATTGTACATCCGCATCCCCATACGTGAGCAATAGAACCGCAAAGAGGCTGACGCATAGCGCAGGCACAGGGGTTGGCAAGCGAAGTGAGCAGGGGGAAAAGCCCGCTAGTACTACATGAATGAAAAAATATTTATTGGCAGGCCAAAAGCGAAAAGAGCATAAAATGCTAAATAAAAAACATGAGTGGAAAAAAATTGCAAAAACATCTCTAGTTACTTCGTCTAGGAATTGGTAAGCTATCCAGTCTAACTAACAAGTAGTTACCAGCAGATAAACGACTACAATGGAGTTGCCACATTAGCAGTCACTATTGCCATTCCCAACACAAATCCTTATTCAATTAGTACAGGTCTAATTTCTGCAGACAATCTACTATGTAATAAAACACGGAGGTCTGTATCTCCAGTCCCTCAGAGCAATCTGACTGGTCAGTTTGACTTTGGTGACACTACAAAAGAAGACGTTCAAGAAGCATGAGGAGGAGTAAAGGAGCACTCTGAGAAAGTCACCTTCACAGATGGAAAACATAAAAATGGACAGGAGGTGAGCAAGGCATCTCAAAAATAATGAGAGTCTGAGAAGCAGGCTTTATGGGAATATTTTTAAGAAAAGAAGTGCTGGTGAAGAGAGTTTCAGACAAGCATGAATACAGAGGTAAGGAACTTAAAATTACACATAGGACGAGGTACTGTGGCTACTGTTATATAACAGCAAACTGATATGATCAAATTGCGTGTGCCTGCCTTGCACCCTCTGTTGGCTGGGATTGGCTCCAGCAGACCCCCGTGACCCTGTGTTCGGATTCAACGGGTTGGAAAATGGATGGATGGATGGATGGATGTGTGTGCCTGCCCTAATCAGAAAAACAGGAGGAGCAAGGCTAAAATTTTTTAAGTGGCTTAGAATGTGGTACAGTGGTGCACATCACTCATGTTGATGCATGTATATCAGCAGCAGCATTCCTTGTACAGTAGTATTACAGATATAATAAACCATCCACAAAACATTCACTGAATGGTAACGACCAGAAACAGGGCGATGATGAAATAGGGCCGGCTGAGGTGGATGCTAAAAGAAACAGCACAATGTACCTTGCCATGCAAGCAGAAAGATAGTCAATGATCATGGAACATATTCACACTGAAAGACAGAAAAAGTATGTCATGGATCCAACCTTTGCTGTCAGCAAATACATGAAGGATAAGGTGGTGTAACATTGTGGTGTTGCACCTTTGTATCAGGGTTGGGATGCTTTTACTTGAACAGAGAAATGTATGAATGCTGTAGAATATCTGAACATCACTTTTAGTCATGAGCACCACCTGATGGCACTAGTGTACTTGTCTGCAGATGACCTAAAAAAAGCATTAACAATAAATAAGATCTCAATTAAATAAAGCACTGTGATGAAGATGCAATGAGTAAGTTGGAGCAGAGTTCCTCCTACATCAGCTATCTTGCAACAATTTCAATAAAAAGCTGGACTCAATGAGTGCACTTTCAACAGCTTGTGGAGTCCAGATGTACTCGAATTAACTAGCCTGACCTATGATGAATTATTACAGGGTGAAACTGTGGCACAGTACAGAAAGATTTATTTTAAAAATGAATAGGTACTTCTGTATTCAGTTTTATTAAGTAATAAGTAAAAACCATGCTAAAAGGCATTGGGTTCAGCAGGACAAATCAGTTTCAAAATGATGCCTAAAATGCAAACTGTATCTGTTACTCTTAATACATTGTTGGTTTTATTTATTTTATAAAATACCGGAGGTTTTTTCAAATTTTATTTGATATTCTGTTTGCATGCAACTAGGTTATATAGCATATCATAGTACTTAGACCATTTCTGGACTTCTGATTTGCCCGAATTTTGTTTACTAAATGCATGATTTCCCCGATACTAAAGGGATTCTCCAGAATAAATTTGTCTTTTGTGATAGCCAAAAGTCTTGCTGTTACATCTGTTGAGGACTATAGGTAGAATCCTTTGGCAGATGAGGGACCAGAGTTCAATTTCCAAGATGCTACAACCAAAGCATCTGCCAACTAGGGAGACAACCACAGAAAACGAAAACTTATACATCATGAACAGGACCACAAAAGATTGTAGATGGTGTACCACTGTATCCTTAAACAAATTCTGAACTCTAAAAGTAAGGTTCTTACCAGTATTTGCAGTAGCTCCTCCAAGTAGCAAGAGATCACTCCTTCATCCTCATACAGAGCCCAGCTCCGCTGCTGAGCATCATCCTTATGCCTTGCCAGGTCTTTAAAGATCACTTCCAGACGTTGTTGGTCATGGCAAACCTGCCCCTGTGGCAGAGCAGTACTCAGATCCTGGCAGAAAATCAGCTGGTTAGACATGCTTCATTCATGAACTCCTCTAATGATGTATTAATTATGAAATGACAATATTGATTATGGAATTCCATACTTGTGGACAAGTTAAATGACAGGTTTGAGGAGTCCAGAATATCAAACTATGTGGCTCCTAATCTTTCTATTTTACACAAAATCTTGATTTCGCCCAAGGAAACATACTAGAAAGAGGTGTAGAAGATATAATAATTTAAATGAGTTATATAAAATACAGAGCAACTGCCTACTTTAAAAAGACGATGCAATTTTTTTCTGGGCAAGCCGTCTCAAAGATGCTGCATTTGTCTCGGATCAGTAATGTCCAGAAAGAGTTTGGGAATAAGATAAAAATTGTATAAGTCATTAGGAGAACACTTTCTATTGTCTACAGATTGACTTCTTTGTGAGGCACAAATTGCAAATGCTTGCATTCCCAGTGACAGTGAAAGGAACATCCTGACAGCTGCCATTTCCTGGCATACAATGTTTACAGTCAAAGTGCCTCATCTGACCCATACTCTACATCTAACTGAACAAAGAAGTTATTTTAGTCTCCCTTGAACTGATTATGTTCTTTAGAATTTGTATTTCTTGATGTGCTTTACATTTGTTTTCCGGGAAGACCGAAAGGACTACTAAGGATTTAACATTTAAAAATAACTACAGTGCCGTTATTATTTAAGAACTTAATTGTGTTTAGCCTAAATACAATCAGTGATCCCATTTCATAATGATGTTTGACACAGAGACCTGTAGTTTTGAATGGAAAGCACAGTACTACTTCAAAAATCAACAAAAAAACAACACCAGGTGGGTTGTGATGGTGCGGATTGAGATCATTTATGTTAGGTAGAATGCCTAGAGGGGGCTGGCTGGTCTCGTGGCCTGGAACCCCTGCAGATTTTGGTTTTTTTTTTTCTCCCTGTCCATCGAACCTTACTTTTATTCTATGTTAATTAGTGTTGCCTAATTTTATTTTTACATTTTGTCTTTTGTTTCTCTCTCTTCATCCTGTAAAGCACTTTGAGCTACATCATTTGTATGAAAATGTTCTATATAAATAAATATTGTTGTTGTTATAACAACGAGCATACTGGACTATCCCAGAGTTATACTGATTTTCAGGAAAAAATGAGTGAAGCCAGGTGAAATGATCTGCTCATGAATAAACAAGTCAGATTTAGGATGTCAATCTGTGTTGTCTGTCAGAAAAGGATAAAATACCACTCTTGCCTAATATAATAATTCAATGTATTTTTTAATTTCTTCTAAACCTTAATTTTGTAGATGTTGAAGATATTACTGCTATATTACTTTATATTTTTGTGATTTTATTATATTTTATTTTGGCTTACTTACATTGTGAATCAACCTATGATAGAACCTTGAAAGGCACTTTTAAAATAAAGACTAACGTACAACATTTTTTCTAACTTATAATTTCTGAATGTATTTATTTTTAGGTGTGCTGGCATGTAATGTGAGAAGCACCTATTGCAATAGCCACATCTGTTTTTCTCTCTAGCCACATGAATCAACTCTGCCTCGTGTGAGCCGATTTTGTTGAAATGTGGCACACTTCTTCAAACATATTTGTCAAAAACAGTTGAGGAACCTAAAACAGATTGCACTCTACAAAACTCTGAAATTTCAAAATCTTCCATTGAAAACCATTGGGGAATCTGCAAACTCATTTATTTTAATACAGAGAAACATTCTGTGTGACTTCAACTACAATATACTTTACTGTTTTAATTTCACCTTGACAGCGGTTACACCAAACTGAGTATTTTGGATATTTCCCTCCTTTTCAACTCCAATAGCTACTACTGATAGCAAGCACATTGCCAATAAAAGTTAATGCAACACCCGCAGAATGTGCATGTGCGTGGAGCACGAAGTCAAAAGCTGTTTTCCCGTGCTCATAATCACCTGCAAGTCCAGTCAGGTATGCATAGAAACCTCTGCCTCCGAGAATTGCCTCTGCTTTATAAAGTCTTCTCTGCTGCTAGAGCAGAAACACAAATGAACCAGTGCATCAGAATTTCACACCTCCTGATGCTTTAAGTCATAACAGGTAAGGTAAATGATCTTCCTAACCATAAAAATATAAAATTCAAGCAAGGGAAACAAAACATTATCTAGGTATTAATTAAGTACTCCGTGGCTAAACCAACCCCACAGCTCCATTATCTGTTGATTACAATGATTCCCTATTTCGCAGACACTAAAATGTAATGCCACATTCGTCCAGTATCTAGAATAGTCAGTCACTATAATAAAGTTTGCCTTTTAATTATGATATTCTCTAATATTTGTCATAACTGCACAGCTTTTCATGTCCCATTTTATTAAAACGTCTATGGCCAGGCATGCTCAAGGAAAAAAATAAGTTTTTTTTAGGTTATGTTAATTTGAGCTGTAAACTGTCACTTTTTGTGAAAGTGGGGTATGTGTGTGTGTGTGTGTATGGTCATGTGCATGTATGAGCGGCAGTGATGGATTAGTTTTACTCGAGCCTGTTTACAGCCTTTTGCACAGTCTTGGTTAGACAGTCTTAGGCCCTGCATCGGATTGAGAAGGTTCTAGAACCTAAAAACTAAACTAATTTTATAGGGCTACATAGCCCTCAAATGCACCTGCATGCTATGCCATGTGTACATTTCTAACTTGTTTTTATTAAGGCTTACCTTGCTCTCCACTAGTGAGAGTAAGATCTGCTCCATGATATCTGCAATATTAGGAACACTACTCTGGATATGTCCGATGACAATTCCAATAGCAACCCGGGACAAGTCATAGCTCAAACCTGTGTTTTTCCTCACAAGTTCAATCAGCTCTGCTCCAATTGTGGGTGGCACTTCACTGGGTTGATGTTGTTCACTCTCCAATGCGGTTGCTTTTCCTGAGTGAACAGGGCTTCCTCTAGAACTTGAGGATCCAGAACAGAGTTCTGTTTGAGAAGGAGCAGGCACACCTTTCTGTAATCGATCCTTGTTTTGCATTTCTAGATGATGTTGGGACTGCTCCATGTCTTGAAACTGGGATCTTGGTCGTTCATGATTCTGCGGTTTAGTCTGGTCCTGAGATTTCAAATGAGGCTGGCTTTGAAGTTTTAACTGGTCCTTGCTCCGGCCCTGGGATTCAGGCTTCAACTGGTTTTGGGATGTCAAACGGTCCTGATCTTGAAGCTGGATCTGGGGCTGTGGAGATGGAGAGCGAGGCTGAGCTGTATTACTACTTGTGCCACCAACATTTGGCCGAATTCTGCAAGGGACTGGTGGAGGGGTAGCTGAAAGAGTGGGAAGGCTGCTTTCAGATGTATGTGATGCACGCGCTGAGCTGACTGTTTCCAATGAAGTGATGCTTACAGATGAACTAGTAGACACAGAAGAGCCTCTAGTTGGAACTTGTGGTTCTGTGTAAACAAACATTTAGATAAAAGAAGTCAGAAAACACAGAGTAGAAAGCCCATCTGAAGAGGCAAAAGTCTGTACTAATACATCCTTTATTTCAATGCAAATAAAGCAACAGGCATGTTGACCAGAGTGGCACAGCATGGTGAAATATTGCTGCAAATATTTAAAATGAACAATTAAAAAGTCACACACTGAAAAACGACCTCCTAGTCATTCATCAGTAAGTCTAATCATAAGGGTTTAGAGAAGAGAACATGCCGTTAGTGGGTAACCCCTCAACTTGAAATGTAGGCAAGTGGGTTTACACCAATCATATCCCCACCCCACCACAGTTTTTTCATACTTGCAGCTACTAGATAAAGTCAGTTCAGAACAAAAGTTACAGATTAAAGAGAACAGGATGTGTTTAGCTGACAAATTTAGATCATTTCCTTTTTCTTATAAAGAAACATTACTTTTCTTATGATTACCTGCCATAAACAGAAGATGACTGAATGACTGGTGAATTAATTTTCTTTACTTGCTTGTACTGCAAAACTGTCTACCTGTTGTTTGCAAAGAAAAACTGTTCTCTTTGATTGGTCATCACATGCCAGACACAGACAATGGACAGTATGTTTATACACAAAGTCAAACCCCCTAGCTAGATGATGACACAAGAAGGAGAATTTTGCACACATTTCGTAAGTAAACAAATAAGCTGAGCCTTGCAGAATTACTACATGTAGGAAACAGAAAATTACTAATTTCTGTCTAAGACAGGATCTTGAAAACTAGTTAATGTCATAAACACAAGCTTGCTTTCCATTGTTTACCTTGCTGTCGAGCTCCTCGTCGTTTCTCGGGTGGTGGAGGCGTTATTGGAGCAGCACGCCGAGGCTGAGGTGGTATCTGTTGGTTGGTGAGGCACATGCATGAGCAACACAAGTAACATAGATGAGTGAAACCCTCAGAAACCTCCAGAGGCTTATCATTTGGCTACTTCTAGACATAGACAACTCAGAAACTGCACTGTTCTAGTTAAAGAGTAGCCAACAACTTATTTTGTTATTAAACAGTTTTTTTTAATTATGGTCTAAAATTAAGAGGAAAACAAATGAATTTCACTACTGATAAATCTATATGTAATTATTATAGCACAACTACAAACTGTGAAGTAAGATTTCTTATTTCAGCTGAACAGTTCAATCTCAACTTAAAAAACAAAGTCTTTTGGGACCACACACAGTTTCACTTTGTACCAGCAGTCATTTAAAAATGATTTCATTTTCCTTCAGAATCATAAAGGGGTACTTGTATATCAATTCTGCGTACAAGCAGATTCTTCTTAATAGGTCATATCCATGCATTTGTAAGCATAACGTGTGCCACTAAATGTGTTTACTGCAAAGGCTACACATATCTATGCATTCCTTTAATCACAGATAGGGCAGCTCAACTAATTAACAAGCAAAACTTAAAAGTTATTATGATAGAGCCAGTTAGCATACTGAAACTGGAAAGCTTCTGCTGAAGGGGGACTAGAACCTCCCCGATATTGAAAACAGTGAGACATCAAATGATCCCAATAAATTTTAAAAGTGAAACAACAACATATTATACCGATCATAAAGCAGATATCAAGATAATGTTGCAATATACAGTATATAAACAATCACTGTTGGGTAAATTAAAAAAGGTCATGGTCACCATAGTCATCACGTCCAACATTGATGTTGCTGTTGATTTTTATTACAGTATCTGGATTTATGCATGTTGACTCAGTGTTCACCCAATCATCATCCCCAGGGCTCCCAAGGTCTTGAGAACCCTGTATCTTCATTGTGGCACCCCCTTTAGCCAAACATTTGATATCGCTCCAAAAGCTCAAATCTTTAAAGCATGTGATGTGTTACTCCCAAAACCTCTCAGTTCCCTACTTGTGTTCCTCTTCCACAATGAACCTCTACAAATTTATCTCATCATTGTCATGTCAGTCTTTACTTCATCTTTTTCTTTGACTGGAAACATCTCCCTCCACCTAATTATTCACATAGCCTCTATAAACTAGTATCTTTAATGCCAATGAGGCTCTTTTAAATTTCTATGGCCAAAAAGAAAATTGTTACACAGCACCCTGGATGGTGGAAGAGGTTTTTTTTTTTTTGCAAATGATTTGAGAGGTTTAAATCTATCAATCATACTTTAAATTAGTAAACCAAGACCATAAAACATAACTTTTCACATATATAGTCTTAAAGAAACTACACAGTGTACATATTTAGAAGCTTATTTATAAACTGTAGCAGCACAGTGGGCAGTGCTTTGGTCTTAGATTTGTTTTCAAGCTATTTTTATTATGTATTTGTGGATTTCCCTACACAGTTCAGAGATCTGTTAGATAACCTTGTTATTTTATACAGTTTTGTTACAAGAGTTTAAATCTGTGTGTATGTGGGCATACTCCCCATTGATGATAGGTTGGTCATGTGCCTGTGTTGTCTTGTCTTACTCTCCAGGGCACATGTTTATTTCAACCCGACTGTCTAATGCTCCTAGGACAGGCTGTGAAATCTATTAATAGATTAAATGGTTTCAGTTAATAAATAGATGGATGAGTGGAAGCTTGAGACCATGGCATGTAGCTGCATAATGTGATCAAACCTGAAATAATTATGGTTCAGCAAGGTACATTTGGAAGATAAAATAAGATAATTATTAAATAAATGTGAAAGTATTCTTAGTAAGAAAGATTATGTTTCATGGAACTCACCATTGGCTCAAAAAGAAATAATAATACGCTTACGTTTCGGAAATGAACCTATAAAATCTGGAAAGCATTTGTGGACTGGGGCAGAAGAGACAGACTCACCAAACAAAACACCTTGACCACACAGTTTAATGAGTATTTAAAATTCTTATTTCAAAAATAAAACTATTTCTCTGTTTTCTGGAAAACTGCCGTATTGATCCAGAAGATTCATATCTAAAGCCGACATGTGAAAATTAATCTAGAACCTCTGCTAGCGAAGGGATTAGAGCCATTGGACTCGAACTGGTTCACCAAGCTACAGATATGTTCAGTATTAACTTTTCTTTGGTGTTGGTTTCCGACACTTACCTGGTAGAAGCCTTCATCCTTGCTCAGACACTCTGGTACTGGTTCACTAGCCTGCCTGCCATAATTACGGTTTAACCCATTAGGTTGTTGAGATGTGCTGAGCTCAAAGTCACTGGCAGATGAAGGCAGAATGCGTCTGTGATTGCCTGGAGATGGGCTCTTACGGGCAAGTGTCTCTTTTCGATGGTGAATTAGCTTTCTGGTAGGCGCAAAGCAAAAAAAAAAAAAAGTTTCACACTGAAGGTCAAATATTTATACAATTATGTTTAAGGCACAGCAAAACACTTACTGCAAGACATCCCTCTGCTCTAAGTTGTACTTGCCAGCATTCTTCATTGCAGCATTGTGAATGGTTTCAATGGCACGATCAATGGACTGCAGCACCTCATCCTGCTGTGGTGTCTGAAAAGAGAGGGAAAAATTGATAGAATAACAGCATGAAAGACAACAGTCTATGTGAAATTTTAAACATCTATGCCTCAATGGAAGAGCCTCTTCCACCCCATCTTGGATTCCAGCTCCACAGTAGACTCCCCCAATCCCTGATCCTTACTGAATTGTCTTCCATGTCAAACGGTCAGAAACACTGATGTCTTTAACTACAAGTTTTAATTCACCCCACTACGCACAATCTCAGTGATCAATGGATAATCAGGCCTTTACCTAAGACACCCAAGATTAGCATTTCTTTCACTAACAGCTGCACCATTTGCTTGCTATAATACCAAAATAAGAAGCTCAAGTTGGCAAGAAACTTGTTAAGCAGTCTTGATAATATTTTTATTCTTGCAGATAATTTGATGCCAGCTTAATCCTGGGTATTTTAAATGCTGCTGTTAGCTCAATTCTGGGTGCTTTAGACAGCCAGATGGATACATCAAAGGTGGCACCAATCCACACTCAGCTCTGCCTACTGAAACAGCCAGATGAGTTCAGCTCCTCAGCCTCCCTGAATGACGTCTCCAGAGCAGAAGCGTCTCTTTGTGTGTCATCTGGAGTGTGCTGCAGCAAACACAGCACAATCTAATCATGCATATTACCTAAAAAGGAATTCATTACATCTGCACCACAAAACTGTCAT
Source organism: Polypterus bichir lapradei (assembly GCA_026402145.1). Taxonomy (NCBI): domain Eukaryota; kingdom Metazoa; phylum Chordata; class Cladistia; order Polypteriformes; family Polypteridae; genus Polypterus; species Polypterus bichir. The sequence goes on along the minus strand of JANRMT010062840.1, from coordinate 3,562,578 downwards.
TTAACTAGAGCAACAAAAGAGAAAGACCCCACGCTCTAAGAAGTAAGATCCTACTCTTCAATAACAGCACATCCACCTTCTCCTGCAGATAATTTCAGCTGAATTTTCCAGGTTTCACACCTAATACAATTCTGCCACACAGCAATGTCCAGTTGCGTGAAAATAAGTATCTGGGAAATCTACGGTACTCCTTGAGAACAAGTCAAACAAAACTTGGAGACCTTAATAATTTCATGGAGACTGCTGCGGTAACACAAGTTCATTCAGACATCCTAAATTGCTCCCTGTGCTGAATGTTTGACTCTCGTATTTGCAGCGCTCTAACTGTTTGAAATAGTAATTTTTTAACATTATAGAAAAACAATCTTTTAACAACATAGAAAACAAACTGAAAAAATCTAATGTTAACTGCATTTGAAAAAAAAAAACATGATAAAACAAGCCATTGCCTGGTTAAGATTGATCAAACAAGCTTGATGTTAGATAGCCCCATTCACCCTGTGCACGTTCTTGTTGTATTTCTCAAATTAACCAAGATAACTAATGATGAAGATGCATTAAACACTTCATTTAAATTATACAAGGCTATAAATAACAGTGGACAGGAAGAACAGTAAGCGCACCATTGAAGCAGAAACTGTATTTAGCAAGCACAGCCTTTGCTTGCTGCTACTGTGCTTTTCATACTGGTAGCTTTTTGCCCTTCTCTTGTCTGCTGGTGCGTTAAGCAGTACTCTTCAGTTTACTTGATTATTTTTCATACATTATTGTATCTCATATTTAACACTGCCACTGATGATCTGCAAAAGTGCACTGCGAAGATGTTAGCACTGTATCCACTATATGAGGTTAAGACTATGCTGACAATCATTCATGACTCACCTGTATCTTCTCGATATAAGAGGCCGGGATGTAGCCGGTCTCGCCGTTGCTCGAGCGAGAGCCCAGCCACCAATGCTGATTACTTCTCTCTAGAATAAGGAAGGTCTCTCCGGCCGCAAAGGGCAAGGAGTTCGGTTCCGTGGATCGGAACGCGAACCGAGAACGGTACATGGCGATACTCCGAATTCGAAAATCGCGAGTAACTAGCTACAGACTGATGTTTTCACCGCCCGGATCAGCGGCACTCAGATCGGCTCCTTGTAAACACGGCTGAAGGCGCGCACGCATCCACCCAGACAGACCCGCCTTCCTCACAGACCAATCGCGGATGGACAAAATGCGGCGGGCGGCGCACGCGCAACCGCGAACACGCCCCTACGCCCATTGACTCGCAGACACGCCCCCTCCCGACAGTCGGAGGCGCGCACGCAGTGCTCGAATGGAATCGCTGTTGAAAAATAATTAAAAAAAATGCTACATTATAGATAGAATGATTTGATCTACCATTTTAAACACGTAATGGAAATACATATTTTAAGTTATACTCTTAAAGAGCAATTCGGTAAAATCTCAGAGTTATCTAAATTCATGGTCAGTATCAATAATCGCGTGACGCCAGTGAACATTTTATTAAACATTTTTTGTTGATGCAATGCTGTAGCGGGAATTGATTTTCCTCATTGTGTATTAAATCGGATTTAGACCTGCAGTAAAGGTAGGAAGAATGTTCCTTCTTGTATGCATCCGATATGCACAATGTTGTGTCTAGAGCATCTTGTTCTATTAATAGAGGATATTTTTTTACCTAAACGCGGTTGGTTAAGCTGATAAAAAGCCTACTACCAATTATATTGTAGATGCTCTCACTGGACATAAAAGGGTTGTAGAATTTAAAGAACCAAACAGCATGCAAGTTTCTTGAAGTCATTAAGAAAGATAGATAACCCGTGCTGTTATTTTGCTGTATTATTGTTATTAATATACAGTATGCCTTACGTTTGTAATCAAACACTATTGACAGTTGATAGTATATGCTACTTCTTTCTTCTTAAATAAATACATCTCTTGTATTTCTTTACGGTAGGTTCGTTTTGTTCAGCATTAACAGCAACAGTCAAAACGCAAATAGCGCAACTCACACAGATATGAATTAAGGACGCTATTTGTTGGTTCACTGAAGACTTTGAATAAATATCCATTTAGAGACTTCAAGATCAAAGGGATTTAATTTCCTCTTGCTTTATTCACACTTAATACTTTTAATGCTAAAAGCAATGTGATGTAGTTACTAAGGCAATGGACTTCAAACCCTGAGGTTATGGGTTCAGATTCTGCTAGTGACACTGTGTGACCATGAGCAAGTCACTTCTCCTACCTGTGCTCCAAATGGAAAAAGAAATGTAACTAATTACATCTTGGATATTGCAAGCTGCCTTGGATAAAGGCATCAGCCAAATAAGAAGTAATAATACTGCCTTGGATGGGGTAGTGTGTCAGACAAGTAATAAATATTTTGTAGTCATTAAAAAGGAATGGGAGACATCTGTCATTGTGAACTTGGTAATGTGTTAATGCAGACAAATCTTGTCAAGCACCTGTTTGGTACAGGGTCTCTGAGACAACTAATGTTGCTTTTCAAGGTTTGGTTGAGCTGATCTATGTCTCTGTTGACTTGGGGATTAAAAGGAGCTGCTTCGATGTGGGATGGTCCCACGGTTAATGTTGATTCCTCAGAGTCATAGAAAACTGCGTACTAACCCTGGCCCAATCACTTTCTAGAGTTTGTGCATTCTTTCCATGTCTGTGATATGTGTTTTATGTTTATTGTTAACATAAAACAGTTCAGGGATGAATGAGGTTTGAGGTGTACACGAGTGCTGCCATGCAGTTGACTGGAGCCCTGTCCAGGGTTGGTTCCTGCCTTGAAGTTATACTGCGAGGTTAAGCAGATTCAGTAAATGGCTGGAGAAATCTTTTCATGTGTATGACACGTTTCTGAGACAAGATTAGCTTTAATTCTGCTGATACAAATTAGGGAAACATCTGTGGTGATGACCTGTACCAAATCACAGTGAGAAAACAGGAAAGTATAGAGTTAGAGCCCATGCATTTTATGCTGACAAATTACAGTTGTGAATGGCTGTTATGTTTACAGCATACTCTAAAGCAAGCAATCCATATCTCCAACATGGTACCTGGTTGCTATCTTGGAAGATCTTGTATCTATCCATTTACTTTGAAACACAATTCTATTAAGTTTATCGCAGGATTTGAACACAGAGACAAAATGTATCAGTACAAAAAACAAGGATGCAAAAATTCCCTGTAAAATTTGTCCCTGGAAACAATTAACCCCAAGCAACCAGAAGCTGGCTGTAGTAGGAACAGATGTGTGAGTCATGAAGTACTGTTTCATTTCTTTTGCAGTTTCAGCTGCCCTTGAATACACTCTGCACAGGTAAGTCTTTGACACACACACACAAACACAGTCCGGGGTTTTGTACCGCTATTAGAGGATTGCTACATTCTGCTTCTAGTTGAAATACACAAGGATTAAGACCTACTAGTAATGATTAGCAGTCAACTTTCAAGCCACAGGTTATGGTTTACTGAAGGGCCTGTTGCAGTGAGTCATACCGCACATGTCATCTTACATCTCACACCACAGCCTCCATTTTTTCCATGTGTTTCCCAATATTGCGGGTTATACTGTAGCCATTTTAACCTAACTCTGTCATCTCTCATGTCTCAGTCTCTTTCATATTTGAGCACAGCTGTCTTCCAATTTCCCCTTCTTTTTATAGGACTGGCACACAATTTACCAAAGGTGATGATGGTCATCTCTGTATATGATTGCCCCTCCAACAGAGGTTGCAGTGTCTTTTATTGGATCAAGGTTTGGCTGACTATCCATTTTTTACCCTGGCACCATCACCATGCTGACTACAGTGACTGGAGAATTACTCACTGCTTCAGAAAGACATACTGGTACTTCATTCATTTCAGGTTTTACACTACTTGGTCTCTTGTTTGGCTCACCTTTTGTGATGCTACAAGAATCGTTGCTGTATCTCATAAACACCAAGTTCAGTCATTTGCCTAATCTGGCTTCAAGAACTAATGTCTTATATGCTGCAGTTTATATCAGTAAAACAAAAAGGATTATATTTTTAAAAATTAGGAGTGGTCTCCCATAGACTTTCTCCTATACTCAGATATGGGAATGGATGTTTGAGGTGTAAACCGCAAGACAATGATTATATTTTTATATTATGTACATTAAAGAACCATCAACAACAAATCAAATCAAATGAACAATTATTATTAAAGTAAAGTTGAATAAATCGGACTCTGCAGGTTCATGAATTAAAGTTAAAGTACCAGTTCTGGTTAGCGGAAATAGCTCAAAAGTTGATAGAAATCTACATTTTGTACCTAATACTTGTATGCAAACTTGGTTGACCAAAGTGAAAGCGTACTCAAGTTATCGTGTTTGCATACACATACACGCACACAGACAGACACACAGTCATAATTCCAAAAATGGTATTTTTGGACTCAGGGAGGTCTAAAATGTTGAGATTCATCAAAATCGAATTTTTGGACGATTCCAATATACTTTCCCTATACTTTGTATACGAGAAAGTCAGCGAGGTCTAAAATGTCGAGATTCATCAAAATCTCGGAAGTCGAATATTTGGACGATTCCAATACTTTACCTATACTTTGTATATGAGAAAGTAAAAACAATCTAAAAGCTATATTCAGATATCCCTTCCTTAAGAGGACAACAATGAGAAAGATGAAGCAAAATGTAATCATTCAAAGATACTGTGTAGCAAAAAGGTTGGCAATGGATTAGTCAACTTGATTGACTGAGGAAAACATTTATAAAGGCCTGTAAGATTTAAAAAAAATAGTTATTCCTTTAAAGTGAAATTTTTTATAATTTTTAATTGACCAGAGTATATTTTTTTCATTATATTATGATAAGAGGGATAGATAGGTAGATAGATAGATAGTACTGCATTTTTGCCAAGAGGAAAAATTTAGCTTATTATAGAAGCTCAAGAAATATTCAAACAATAACCTCCATCAGAAACACAAAGAATGTATAAAGAAGACAAATTTAAATAGGTATATTACCTTAGATATGAAGGCGTTCTAGTAGCATTTCTTGACACACGTCTGCTGAATAATTTGTTGGCTGAAAATATTTAATGATAGTGTGTCATTGAGAGGATGTGCAGCATTGTTTATAATGGCCATCAGTTTTATCTTCATTCTCTTCTTTTGATACTATCTCCAGAGAGTCAAGAGTGTATCTTATAACTGAGCCTGCCCTCTTAATAAGTTTGTTGATTCGGTGGGTCTTTTTTGAAATAATGTTACCGGCCCAGCACACTACAGTGCAGGATATTGCACTTGTTATCAGAGAGTAATAGAGCATGTAAATGAAGAATGAAGAAGTACTCACAATTAAAGGAATGCTGTCTCCTAAGAAAAAAGAGCCCACTCTGTGCTTTATTTTTTAACTCCTTTGTGTTACTTGGTTGTCATTGATGTGCACTTCCAAGTACTTGTAGGAGTGCATCATCTGCACATCTACTCCCTGAACAGTGACCAGGAGTAAAGGCTCTTTAGTACAGCTAAAGTCAATTACCAGTTATTTGGTTTTGCTGATGATACGTTGCAGATAATTCTTTCTGCATCATGAAGCAAAGTTTTCCACCTGACTTCTATACTTTGTCTCATTTCCCTTATTAATACACCCCATAAGTGCAGAATCATCTGCAATTTCTGCAAGAGACACAACCTCATGTTATACTTATATTCTGAAGTATACAGGGAGATGAGAAAAGGTGATGGGGCTGTTCCTTGCGTTGGTCCAGTGCTGCTCACATACACATCAGAGATATAGTCCTTTAGCCACACAAACTTCTCTACAGGACAGACAATCCATTATCTAGATACCATAGGCTCACCCACCTGTATATTTATGAGCTAACCCCTTAACAGGAAGAGCTGGATAGCAATGAAGGCACTTAAAAGAATCAAAAAACATAATCCTCACAGTGCTGGCTGCTTTGTCCTGATGGGTATAAGCCTTGTAGAGCATCTGCCACTCCAGTCTTTGTCCAGTAGGCAAGCTGCAGTGGGCCCAAGTGGTCCTTCACAAGAGGATATTCCAAGACCATCCTATGAAAAGTGTTTATGATGTAGGATGTAAAGGCAACTGGTCTGTTACCATGGGGAGAAAAGGCTGTTGCCTTCTTTGGAACTGGAACAATACTTGGTGTTTTCCATAGCAGCTTCACTTTTTGGAACCTCAGTGGCATATTGAACAGGTAGCAGAGCATACCACAACATCGTAGAGTTCAGGCCTTGAGGACTGACTCCATCTGGTCTGGAGGCTTTTCCTGGGTGTAGCATACTCAGTTGTCTCATCACTTGGTCATTAGTTATTGGAAGCCCTTACTGATTGTCAGAGGTGGACTCATCACTGGCCAGTAACAGTTGAAGTGGTAGCAGTTGATGATGCAGTAAGGAGAGTGTGGGGGACTGGTCATTGGATGAAAGTGGTGGAGGTAAAATTGGTTCAGGGCATTAGTTTTGTCCACATTCCCTGCAGCACCTGAGCATTATTTTTAGCATTATAGTTATTTTGACTATCTTATTTTGTGAGGGGAAACAATTTATTATTTTAGTATTTATTTATTACTTAGCTAATCATCTCATATAAAAACCCAGCTTTTCACTATTTAGCCAATCATTTATGTTATAGTCAAGGCATAAATAGAATTTTGTACCATCCCCACCTCTCAGAAGCTGGTTATTGTGGTGTGCTGTGAGCTTCCCTTCTGCAGAAGTAAAGAATTCTGACTGTGAACTACTTGGTGTATCTCTGTGTGTATTGTATTTCAACATCACATAGCAGGGCTAAAAGCACTTGCATTCTACTTTCGGGGGGCCATAACATTGCCATTTAAAACTAAATTGTACTGCATTATCTTCAGACTAATGTCTTTTTTATTCCTGCTGCTGAGCCGTGCTTTCATCCTGTACCCTCTTCATTCATCCACTTTAAAATACAGATCACCTTTTCTTCATTATAGGGAGGTGCAGAGATTGAGAAACCATCATAAAGTCATATTTTGCTTCCTACTTTCACCCCACAATACACCCCAACTGTCCCTCACATCTCATGTAAGAAAGCTGATTCAGTAACAATGGGTACAAATTGTACTCCTAAGAAAAGTACACAGACCTCACAATTACCAAATTAAACCCATCCACCAAAAGCAGTCTGAAATGTTCCAGCAGACATATTCTGTATTATACTTAAGTTCAACGTTTAGTAACAAAATGTAAGACTCCTATTGGGCTGGTACTATGGATTAGTGACTAAAACACTGGATTTTAAACAACATGTGTGTTAGATCAGTCGTCACTACTTACTCACTGTGTAGATCCTTTTACCTGGTTGTAAGTTTTTATAATGTAAATTTTCTGTGCTCATCTGGTTTCACTATAGCTTCACCTATCTTAATGAACAAGAGAATAAGAGCATGGATCATCAAGTCAAATCAAGTTGGGGAGCATGTACTGTGTCAGGGATGCCAGGGGCAACGACCCGGCCGGGACGCCGTGAGGGACCGGATGTGGGTCTAAGCCCACCCTGGATCACGTGGGGGCCGCCTTCCTGGTTGCTCTGGGGGCCACGGGTACAGGGCATGGAAGCTCCACCCTGTAGGGGCCCGTGGTCACCGCCAGGAGGCGCCCCAATGCCTTGGGGACCTGTTACCCCAGCACTTCTGCCACACCAGGAAGTGCTGGGGGGAAGATTTAGGACGGCACCCGGAGAGCTGCCGGGAGGACAGCCGGCACTTCCGCCACGCTGGGGCATGGCCAAGGGAGGAATGCCGGGAACACCTGGAGCTCATCCGGGTCATGTATAAAAGGGGCCGTCTCCATTCATTCGAGGCTGTAGTCGGGAGGTGGAAGGACAAACCTCAGGAGAGCTGTGGAGGCGGCCCGAAGAAAGGCATTGTGGCCAGGACTGTGACTTTGGGGTTTTGTGCACTGAACTAGGTCTGTGTGACCAATTTAATATTTGTATATATTGTAAATAAACGTGTTTGTGGGTGACATGAACGTGTCTGTCTGTCTGTGTCCGGGTCAACTTCCACAACTGGTACAGTGCGTTGCCACCCCCACTACACGACGGAACAACTCGGGATCCCAGTTGGCAACCCCCCAGGCAGACACGCAGTCCAGTCCCACCATCCAGAAATGACCGTCTATCTGCTGCAGCCAGGTGTTACGTGAACGTCCCCTTGGCCTGGTCCAGCCACTCGAGTCCTCAACAATGAGAGTCCTGTGAGCCGGATCACCCTCGGGGAAACGTGCCACATGGCCGTAGTGCCATAACTGACACTCCCTCACAATGCAGGTAAGTCCTTCATTCGGGACTCCATGAACAACCACTCATTCGACACAAAGTCAAACCAGCGGTACCCAAGGATTTTCTGGAGAGACACAGTACCAAAAGAGTCCAGTCTTCATCTCAGGTCACTGGATAGCGTCCATGTCTCGCAACCATAAAGCAAGACAGGAATCACCAGGACTCTAAAGACTTGGACCTTCGCCTTTTTGCATTGATATATCGGGAGCGCCACACACCCCTTTCCAGTGAAATCATGACCCCACATGTTCTCCCAATCCTTCTACTGACTTCATAGGAAGATTCACCAGAGACATGAATGTCACTGCCGAGGTAAGTAAACCATCAATCTGACTCCAAATTCCTTATTTTAGTCTAAAAGACAACGTTTGTGTTTTTTTAACTATTTATAAGTTACTTTAATATTTGAGTTACCTTGATTTACTCTCACAATGCTTGAGGTTGTATACTAGATCATTTAGCTATACTATTTAACCGGCACATGTTTTATAATAAAACCTCAGAGGCTAAGGGGCTATGTTTGTGAGTGTTACATAAATAACATTTTGTTTGTAACCTCTAGACCTATGTGACATTTTCTTAGCGTGTGTTTTAAAATAAAACCTGAGAAACAAAGTAGCCAACTTAGCATGCATTACATAAATACTATTTCACGTGCTACTGTTAAGGCTTAGTGTTATTTACTTACTTATTTTTAAAAATAAAACCTTAGTGGCTAGGTAGCTAAATTACTGTGCATTACATAAATAATATTTTACATGCAACCACAGGCACTAAGTGTCATTTCCTTAGTGTTCATTTTTTAAATAAAGCCTCGGAGGCTAGGTAGCTACCTTTACAAGTGTTACTCAGAATCCAAAGTCCAAAAGAATATGCATATTCAGATTGCAAACCTTAGGGGCTGAGTTCCAGCATGTGTCTGCAGATCAGGGCTACCATTCCAACATTAAATTATAATGACAAGCAGATAATCTGTCAAACCTTAACAATACAGTACTTAACAATTTATTAATGGCAAACTCAAAATTATATACAGTAAAACAATGTAGTTACATAGAATAAAGAATATTAGAAACACATGGACACGCATTCTAGAACGCTGAATTACAGATCTTCACACTGTACATTTAAATCCTTCCTATGTTATATACCATGTGAATCTAAAACATAATCCTCAAGGCCACAGATCAAAAGTCATCCAAAGGGTTGTGTTACTGCCAGGTCTTTTTTTCCCTGGCTTGTATTTATTTCTGTTTTATAATTGCTTTAAATAATTTTGACTTGTGTTATTTTTCACATTTTTATATTTTATTCTGTTACAATAACTATTACTTTTTTAATGATATATTGCCTCTGTAAATGTTGTACTACCATTCCATGTGCTTTGTGGGTGGAACGTCGAGAGATGGGTTCACCCTGACGTCACTGCTGCCAGTTCCCCCATCTGGCTTTTTAAGTCAGCCAGAAAGAGAACCCAGATATACTGACTTACAAGAGACAGTCATAGAAAAAAAAAATAAAAATGACCAAAAGATGAGTAGACAAGGAATAGGCCACAGTCAAAACCAGGAGTCAAACAGATCATTGGTCAAACCTAATAACACGACCAAGATTTTGGGGTCAAAAAAAAAAAAAGAGTAGTTAGCCAGAAAGTCAAGAAAATAACGTTTTTCAATTGTGATCTTAGAGTAATCCGTCAAGCTTGCATACCCCTGAACTGCCAGGGACAACTTCTAAACCATTGCCCGGATGAGTCACAAACAAACACACATCGTCTGGAAAGGATTTCTATGGAGGAGGTCATAACAATAGCCTAACATGGCAGTATTCATCACGTTAAAGCATAAATAAATTATAATTTTTTTAACAAAATAAAACATGAGAAAAAAGACTTTAAATTTAGGCTCTCTGTGTGTCAAAACCCCACATTCCATATATAATTACCTAGAAGTTCTGCCAGGTTCTACAGCAGTTTCTATCGTGTTGGGTATCCGGACACTGAGCTCTGTGCTGCCCCACTGCCCTCAGATCTGCTCCTAATAACTGATTTTTATGTTACACTTGTTACTACTGTTGTTATTTTCATTATTAATAGTTGTCTTTATTATTTATTTATTTAAAATTATTATCTATCCACTTACCTATTACCTGTCTTGCACTTGCCCTGAGTTTATGTATATGTTGAACTACAGTCCAGTGAAATGTTGTTTCAGGCCACTGCATGCTGCAATACTGTGTATGGATGGTATGACAATAAAGCTACATGATTTGATGGGTCAATTATGGTCCTTATAAATTTCAAGATTCAACGCTGTTTGACACAAATGTCCAGAACATTTTGTGTGTACATGTTGTCATTGCTCCAACTTAAAATATAGGTTATTTGCCATTTCAGCTATTTCTTCGGGGAGGGAAGTTGTAATGGGGGGTGGGGAGGAAAAATATGCATCACTCCACAGAGTGAAATTTTGCAAGCATATTACTATTTATACAACTAAAAATCTAAACTTTAAGGCCTTTTAAAAGTTCCATCAAGAAAACCAAGTTGTAATGGGAGACAGAGGCGGCCTTAGGGCTGACCAACCCCACGCAGGGCCGGTTACGTCAAATGCTGTTACTGTTATGTGTGAACTGTTTAAACTTGTGCGCGAATAAAATAAAAATAATGTTAACATACACCAGATTTTCTCATTACAGTATTCAGCTAAATTTTATCAAGATAACATGCAGACTTTATCAACATATAATGATATAATCTATTAAAATAGTGCAATTCATAATTCATGACAATACCACGACAGTGGGAAATGCAATGTGGTGTCTACAAAAGCACCCAAATTGCAAGTATACTCTGAGTCTCGATATGCAGGATGTCTTAGTCATGACTCACGTTGATGTCATGTCAACCGGTTATCATTAGCGATATGTGTTTTTGTGCATTAATATTCGGACATGTTTATGGCTTACAAATAAAATATGGGCCGGCACGGTGGTGCAGTGGGTAGCCCAGCTGCCTCGCAGTTGGGAGACTCGGGTTCGCTTCCCGGGCCCTCCCTGTGTGGAGTTTGCATGTTCTCCCCGTGTCTGCGTGGCTTTCCTCCAGGTACTCCGGTTTCCTCCCACAGTCCAAAGACATGCAGGTTAGGTGAACTGGCGATTCTAAATTGTCCCTAGTGTGTGCTTGGTGTCTGTGTGTGTGTGTGTGTGTGTGTGTGTGTGTGTGTGCCTGGCAGTGGGCTAGCGCCCTGCCCGGGGTTTGTTTCCTGTCTTGCGCCCTATGCTAGCTGGGATTGACTCCAGCAGACCCCCATGACCCTGTAGTTAGGATATAGCGGGTTGGATAATGGATGGAAATAAAATATGAGTTTCAGTGTTTCAACTGGAAGTGTGAAATTAACGTAGAGGTATCATCATGAAATCTCTTACCGGTTTCCAGGTTCAGAGACGAAAATACACTTTTCTTGACTTCTGTTTGGAAAAGTCGTTGATGACATCTCTGTAGTCTAATCTGGATGCAATGTCTTTTTCTATTGATAGGAGAAGCCAACCCAGCGACTAATGGACTATACCTATTTTAGGAAGGGATTATACTGGCGACTATTTTCGGGCGACGAAGGTGGACTATGCAATGTTTTCAAAGACGTACATGTATGGAATTTGACCTTGAAGAGGGATTTTAAAAGGGTTCCTCTTAGAAGCATCTCAAACATATATATACTGGAGAATATAACTCGACAAATCCACTCGAACAGGACACGTGGAGTCTAGCATTGAGGAAATATACAAGGATATAAGGATAGGAGGAAGTTGGTATATCAGAGCAATATCTTTTCTTTTGGAAAAAGAGAACAAGAAACATCTTTAGATGATAATATGAGGAAGATGATAATGATGAGCATGATATTATTTCCAAGGAGAGTTATATGAGAGCAGAGAAATTGATAGTTATCAGAGAGGTAGTGTAGATGACAAATGATACACTTATATTTCAGCCAGCAGTGACAACAGGGTCAATATTTATAAAACTCATAAATATTTGCATTTTTACCTTAACCCATTATACAAATACACTCAGGCAATGCCAGTATTTTCAGCTAGTCAATAATAAAATTGTTTGCTGGTTATCCTCACATCTTGAATATTAGAAATCGGCATAGAAACCCCTAATTGTAAAAATTTTCAATATTGTGACCCCACCTGAAAACCACATTCATGTAATCTCTCTCTCTCTCT
>JANRMT010062840.1:3519380-3549598 GCA_026402145.1 Polypterus bichir lapradei | reverse complement strand
TATATATATATATATATAAAATCCAATGTATGTCTGTCTGTATGTCTGTCAACTTTTCATGAGAGAACTACTTAGCGGATTTAGATTGGGTTTTTTTCTATAATTTGCTTGAACATTCTGATTGATTTTGCGACTTCTGTCATCGCGCTAAGAATCATTGTTCGCTTGCAGGAGCGATATATTCATGCTAATCCAGGACAGAGGTTGCGAGCTGAGGGGAGGGGGAAGCATTACGTCAGATGTAGGGAGCCGGGCAGGGCCCTCCTCACTGTCCTGTTTCACTTCTACGTGGGTGGAGCCGCAGGGGACAGCTAGTAAGTATATAAAACTATTGCATTTGGCAAAATCCAATTTTACTGACAATTCTTCTAGCATTAATGATCTATGGTATTTCATACAAATGTATAGTTTTGTAGTGTCTTCTCTTTTATTTTTGCTTAAAAAATGAGGAAAGTTGCTTTCCAGGGGACATATGTAAAGCCTGCTTTGCAGGCATACACCTGAAATTATCAATGTCATCTACTTGAACTGGAGTTTGATTATAAATTATCCTAAATACTGTATATCTTTTACAATGTGTGCAACTAATAGCACCGTAATTTCTGTCTCACAGCTCAAGGACTCTTATATTTAAATTCAGAGCTCTGCACTGCCTGTATGTATGGAATTTGCATGTTCTGCATGCCTGTGTAAGGTTTTTCTGTGTGGGTTTTCTTCTTATGCCCAATGCTGCCTAGATAGGCATTTCCCACATTGATCAAGAATGGAATAATTGGGTCAGAAAAATGAAGGAATAGATGGATGAATGGAGATACCTCTTCTACATAAGTAGGAGCAATATGGCCAAAGGTTTGTGGGCATCTGACCATCACACTTACTGTATATAATCTTTTTCAAAATTCCTATTGAAAAACCATTTGGAGCTTGTCTCTCCTTTGCAGCTATAACAACCTCCACTCTTTTGGGAAGACTTTCCACAAGATTTTGGAATATAGGAAATTGTGCCTATTCAGACAAAAGTGCCTTTGTGAAGTGAGGTACTGATGCTGGACGAGAAGACAAGGCTTGCAATTTGCGTTTCAATGCATCACAAAGGTGTTCAATAGGGCTGAGGTCAGGGCTTTGCACTGGCCAAATTCCCCCACTTCTGTATCAACATGGCTTTGTACACAGGGCACAGTCATGCTAGAACAGAAAAGGGCCTTCTCCATAGTGTTACCACAAAGTTGGAGACATGCAATTGTGTAAAACACATTTATATGCTTTGGCATTAACAGTATCCTTTACTTGAACCAAGGGGCCTAGCCCAAACCCTGAAAAACAATTGCTGATAACTATCCCTATTCCATCAATCTTTAAAGCACTATGCAGTCCAGAAGGTAACATGCTCCTGTCATCCCCCAAACCCAGATTTGTCCATCAGACTGCCAGATAGCGAAGCGTCATTCATCACTCCAGAGAACGTGTTTCTACTGCTTCAGAGTCCAATGGTGGCCTGCTTTATGCCACTCCAGCCGGCACTTGATATTGCACATAGTGATCTAAGGCTTGTGGGCAGCTGCTCTGCTGAGGAAACCCATTTCATGAAGCACCTGACACACAATTCTTGTGCTGATGTTGCCTACAGTGGCGGTTTGGAACTCGGTTTTGAGACATGCAACACAGGATAGGCAATTTTTACGCACTACGTGGTTCACCACTCAGCGGCCGCAGTCTTTGAGTTTGCTTGGTCTTCCACCTAGTGGCTGAGCTGTTGTTGCTCCTAGACTTTTCCACTTCACAACTTGGCAGATCTAGATGAGCACAACTTTCACATGGTGATTTATGGAAAAGGTGGCATTTTGTGATACTGCCATGTTTAAAGTCACTGATCTTCAGGATGGCCCATTGTACTGCCAATGTTTGTCAATGGAGGGTGCATGGCTATGGGCTTGATTATACACACCTGTTAACAATGGATGCGGCTGAAACACCTGAACTCAGTAATCTGGTGGGGTGTCCACATACACTTGGCTATATAGTGGAAGTCCTGAAGTACATTAAAGTATAAACTATTGGCACTGTACTGTTCCACAACTCACTTTTTAATACTTAAGCCCACATTTTTAAAGTTTAGTATATACTTTTCCATTATTCATATGAGAACTGTTTTCTCACCGGCCCAATTCATTTAATAGTAACATGATTCCCACATTATTTCTTCCATTTATACCAATTATCAATTTATTGTTTATTTGTCTGAAGCAGGCCCTTTCTAGTGCATATAATCATTTTATCAAATTTATAATTGTAATACTTCTGTACAATTACCACAAAACTCAATTAGTTTTCTTTTAAAGCGTATTACATCATTTTCGCATGAACTCGGAACTATAAATGTTCACCTTTGTCCACAGTTTTATGTGAGTTCTTGTAGAAAGCATATTTCCAAGAATCTGCGTAGCTCTTTCAGCCAATTGGCCAAGCTGCGCAGAAAACGTCACCGGACAAATCACACTGCAACACAGACACGCCTGGTGGGCGGGCTTTATTAAGCATTTCCTACTTCGTGACCACATGTTCTCGTCGCGTCTGTAGTGAAAATACAGGGATGTGTATTCTTTGGTTAAGAATGTGATTTCGGTGAAAAGCTGAATATTATTATGAGAAACTTACAACCCGCCTGGAGTTGGTGAAATCGTAAGTACAATGCCTGGGAATAGTCTTTTGACGTTCTAAAAGTACACGTTAGTTGTCACGTGCCCGGAAATATGTATTCGGCATCTTGGGAAATGTAGTGCGACTGCTTAACAATACAGTGGCTCTTATTTGGGTGTAGTTGTAAGGTTATCTACGTTTCATGTAGCGTCAGAGTGGTCCTTACATTTGTGTTTGGGTGACTTTTCACTAATATGTCATTTATGCTTAGCGTACGATCAAATACAACGCCGACAATGCGGTGCTGTTTGAGGCATGACTTGTTTTTGATTGTGCATACGCTCATTTGAAATGGAAAAAAAAAACACTTTAGTAAAACGATAGGCTGTATAATAAAGCGTTTATATTATACAGAGAAACGTTTCAACTGTAAACTGGAACACACCATATACTGAAGTGTATACACGCTGTAGATCACACACATACAGTATATTGTATACTGAAGTAAATGCACTGTATCGTGAAACGTTTAGATTATACGCCACAACGCATACAGGCTATAGTGAAACGGATACGCTTTATTCGGAAACTCACGAACTCCTAGATCATATGCTAAAACCCATGCAGTCGAAGGCAAGACGAATGCGGTCCACACAGAACGCTATTATCTATTTTGCGAGTGTGATTCAATTAAACAAACGTGTTTGTAAGGAATTTATAAGTCAATTCCTGCCTGGCACCTGATACTGCCTTGAGTGCCTGAGCGAGATCTCTGTGAACTGGATTAAGTAGGTCTGAGAATGGAACTGAATGGGAAAAACAAAGGAATATAAATACATTTATTTAATGTAATCAATGGATATAATAACGATGAACAGATTCTTCTTAGTTTGGAGGAGTGTGTGTTGTGCAGAAACACTTGCCACAACATCACACCCAGAATGGCAGTAGAAGTAACATACTGGTGCATGACACGACGCTGTTCCAAAAAACCTACAGAACAATACACACATATTCACAGCCTCCTCGGTTTTTTCCACATTTCACATAATTGACAGTACCTGGCAAATTAAGTCTATTTATGCAGGCCTGTGATTTAGTGTTCATTTAAAAGTATTTTATATAGTGTACTAGCTGAAATATGTGGGTTGTATTGCTGCCTGTAGTACTTGGGTGTGGTACTGTGTTAGCCATTATGGATGTAATGAGAAGTCAAGCAAAATAACACCTTTTATTGGCTAACCCTGAGCATCATGCTTTGGCGGCCTCACTCTGCCCAAACCCTCTCCACAATCCAGAATTTCTCCATACACATGTGAAAAAATATAAATACATGCATATTTAAATATTTTAATAAGATGGACATCTAAAATTTGGCAGAGATTAGATACATTATTCACAACTGGAAGTCCATCCATCTGTATTAACCACATCATCAGTTACAAGAATCCCACAACACTCATCCTGCACCTTCAGTCTCACCCTGGGCTCCGATCGCCCCATGAAATTGCCCTCCATTCACATATAGTGTTCTCCCTTTGTGCAGACCAATGTCTTACATAAGTAGGCATTTTCTTGTCTTACTTTTATATAGTAAGTGATCTGAATAATGTATTGCTTTCACTTTTTCAGGTTTTTGGATGTCTTTCTCCAGAGATGGAGACAATTTTGCTAGCTGGTCCAGTCACTGCCCTTGAGTTTGTTGGAGAAGATATCCTTCTTTCTGGTGAGGTGTTCTGCATGGCACATTGCCTCATATCCCCTTGAATATCATATGAAGTGATCCCACCTAATACTGTTGTCTTTTTTTCTCAGGTGAAGGACCTTATTTGACGGTCTACCAGCTGGATTCCCCAGCATGCCATGTGTCTCGCAGAGTGCTGGCCCGTCACCATATCCATGGGATTCGACTTGCACCACAGCAGCTGTTGGCACCAGTCAGAACAGAGCTAGCTGTATTTGGAGGTAAAGAACTGCAAGTATTGGAGTTGAGAAGTTGTCAAGAAGAGAGGTCTGTTCTTCAGGACTTGTCTCCACTCAAGGAGCTGAAAGATTGGATCTGGGATGTCTGCTGGCTGAAACATTTTCTGCCAAACACATCCACTTGTCAAGGTTTGTTGGCAGTAGGTTTGGCACATAACTCCGTGCTACTCTTGGACCCAGTAGCAGGAAGGGAAATTCAAGAGGTACACTGTGAGGAGAAATGTATTTTGTATTCAGCCCTGTTTGTGGGGCATGAATGGGACCACCTTGTACTAGTGTCTGGAACTGTGTTTAACCAGCTGATCTTGTGGAGGCCAGGAAACTGTGGTTTAAAAAATGAAGAAGGCCGAGCAAGGGCAGAGAAAAGAATTGAGGGGCACCATGGAGTAATCTTTGGTTTAACCTACCAGTCAGACTGTGGATTTCTGGCATCTGCATCTGATGACCGAAGTGTGCGGCTGTGGAAAGTTGGAGACCTGACAGGAGATGAAACTTTTTGGAAGCCCAGTACAGAGTCCTGTTACCAGCCTGTGTGTCTTCACATTTTATATGGCCACCAGGCTCGTGTCTGGGCCATACGCTTCTTGGCAGATAAACTACTCAGTATTGGAGAAGATGGTGCCTGTCTGCTGTGGGACTGCCATCATGGGAAAGTCATGCAAAGGCTGGAGGGCCACCGGGGTAAAGGGATCAGGGCATTGGCAGTACGACAAGCCTTAGAAGGTGTGCACTGGGTTGCCACCGGGGGAGCAGATGGAGGAATTAGGCAGTGGAGGATAGACAGAGAGGTGAAGGATTGTGTTGAGGTGGAGACAAAGGACAAGTGGCTGATCAGCCTTCAGTTTGACGGTCATGGGAGTCCAAAAATTGTTCGCCTGGCAGATCGTGGGCGCCAAATCTTGGTGATGACAGACATGGGGAGCATCTACAGCAGTATTTTGGGAGCGCCTGGTGAAGTTAATTCCTGGCAGCTCCTCACAGAAGATCCTGATTTTCAATCATACAGCACACTTGAACTGAGCTCTAACCTTGATATGTCTGGTGCCGGCCACATGGAGGCTGAATACTGTGCTGTGGGCTCTATATGTGGACGAGTGAAGGTTTTTTCTCTTAGCCATCCAGATGATGTGGCAGAATTGAAAAAAGCCAAGGGGAAGATTCACAACTTGTGCTGGGGGCCCTGTCTTGACCACTCCCGCATGCTCTTTGTGTCTGCGTCAGATGGACAGGTCTATTGCTGGCAGGTGCTAGACACCCTGAAGAACACCCCTCTTAAGGTCTTCCAGTGTGGGATTCTCTTGCTTCCATCATGCAAGCAGAGGTGGCTTACAGGGGTGAGATACTTGCCAGAATGGAACATGTGGGTGTGCGGGGACCGTCGTGGGTCAGTGCTGCTCTATAATGACATGAGAAATGATGCTGTTCTGGGCACTTTTGAAGCCATTTCCTTCCTCTTTGGGCTACATGGAAAGCAAGGAGTAACATCTGTGGAGGTGTGGGATGGACAGGTCTATAGCAGTGGACGAGATGGTTGTTTTCGCATCCTCAGTGTGCGGGACATGCCTGAGGGTGGGCCCATTTTAGAGGTCCTAAGAGTGCTGAGATTAGGCCCCAGTATGGAGTGGATTGAGCAGCTGCTTTTTCAGGCACCAGGGTTGGAATGGGGCAAGGGGCCACTGGTGATGGGCTTTCACTCAACTGATTTTATCTTGTGGGACTCTGTGGCCAAAGAAACCCTTCTAACTGTACCTTGTGGTGGTGGCCACAGGTCCTGGACTTACTCTTGCAGCATGGCGAGTGGCTCACTGGTGCAAGACAGTTTTGCATATATCAAGCAGGGTGCTGTTTATATGTACCATGGCACTCGCTTTGCTCCAGGCAGCAGTCACCAGGCAGTCACCAAAGCAGGACTTCATGGCAGTAAGATCACCTGCCTGTGTTATCTCGGATGTGTGAAAGCTGCTGGTGAAGCTGTGGATATCTTAGTTACCAGTAGCGAAGACACAACTATCTCAGTGCTGTCTCTTCAGCCATCTCAGGGTCAGATTAGTCCTCTTGCCTCGCTCACAGACCACATCTCAAGTGTGCGAGCTCTTGCCAAAATACACCCAGGAAAAACAGTGCCAGCCAACCAGCTTCCTGAGACGCTCTCATCACTGTTTGTGTCAGCTGGTGGGAGGGCCGAGCTCCATTCCTACCGAGTTACGATTGGCTGGGATGGCCGGCGGAAAGCCTTGACCTGTCATGTGGTTCATGTGGCTATGCATCGACTGGATGAACATTGGGACCGCAAGAAAAACAGACACAAGACCATAAAAATGGACCCTGAGACCAGGTAGGTAGTGGATTTGTTCATCGTTTCATTGTGGAGGTTGCAGCAACTCTATAACTACTTGATAATCATTAGGAATTAATATCCTGTGAGCTGAATAACTGAACTGAAAAAATGTCACGCTTTGGACCAAAAAACACAAAACAGTTTACTAACATTATAATAAGAATGAATATACAGTAAGAACTCTTAACTAACCAGATTATATAGAGTAGTTCAGCCTCGTGCAGATACACTTTCTCTTCACGGTGCCAATTAACTGTACTGTGATTTTTGGCTTTCCTGCTGCTCTGCAAAAGTTTCAAGCTCTTTGCACTGCGAGCTCTTCTACTCATACTCCCATGGAACCACATGGGGTTAATTTAGAGCCACAGTTTAACCAAACTTGTACATCTTTAGGACAGGGTAACCAGATTACCTGTGGGGAAAAAATCAGATGTGCAAGGAGAAAAAGGGGAACTTTACAAAGACATTGCCCACAGTGGATTATTCTAACCAAATTCTCTACAGGTCACATCACTTAACACTGCACCACCGTGTTTGTGCTGTTTTTTCATGTAAATGAAGCATTTCTTACAAAGTGTGTTCCTGCATTACTGCAGTATCGTCTGTAACAAATGTCAACTGTGTCAATGAAAGCAAAAACTCCTAACATGGTAAAAAAAAGCCAGAATGTCACTAGAAAATTTTCTGCCTGTTACTGCTGTGACTGGTATCAGCTGTGGCTCCCTTTTTTGACTAGCCAGAAGGAACTGGGGTCTTTTAATTCAATTAATTGTTGCAATTAATAAAAATGGCTAGCATTTTTGATCGCTAATAACAGAGTTCACTATTATAGGCTACCATAATCCCCTCCTGTTACATATATAGAATTGTACATTGTTTTTTCATGATGGAACACTTCCTATCTTAAAACTAAATGATGGAAATATGCATTACAATATTTTCAAAAGGTTTGTTTTTTTTATTTTGTAGTTAATCCCCAATTCTGTTCTTATGTGTGTAATCTCCAGGGCATATTGTAGGCAGACCCTTTTGTTTTGTCAAGTTTATTTTTAAAAATAAGGACAGTCTTATTGAATTCGCTGTCTACTTGCATGCTGCCTTGAGTAGTATTTAGTTCACCTTATCTCAGCGTAAGGTCACGTTTACAGTTTATCATACAGTAATAGCCTGCACCCTAATCACAGGCCATTTTGTGCAGTCACTGTTATGCACCACAAATGTTAACCCTTGTAGATGATCTTTAATGCACACTGTGGGTACAGGTCTTTTTGCACAGTCTATCTTTTTCAAAGCAAACCCTAGCTTCTAGTCACTGTGCATATTTGTGAAGACTCCTATCAGCGTCTGCAAATTCAAACTCTTTAGAATACAGTCTGTCTAGCACATCTAGAGCACTGTCTGTAGTGCACTTTGTACATGGTTTCTATACTGTGTGCAAGCACTTGCTTACAGTTTATATTCTGATTTCTGCATATATAGGCTGTCACAGGAAATCTCTCAAGTGTGTCCTGTGTATTGATGTTACTATATGATGTTATTACAGTGAAATTCCTAGGACCACTGTGCACTACACTGATACTTTAAAGGTAGGGCCTTCCTGATATTCTTTCTGGATATGTGCATATCGGGATGCTTGTATGCAGTCTCTCATTTTGACACCATCTACTGTGTGCTACATATACTGTATAGGCCTATGTGCAGTTCATTAAGACACTGTCTCCTGTGCTATTTATATATCTCTTAAGTACTTTTTAGTGCACTTCATATGCAGGGCCTTGTGTATAATCTCTCTGGTGTTCTTAGCCAGTTAGGAAGATTATAGCATATGTGTACAGCCCACCATTTGTAGTCTGCTGTGCATTTGCGTGATATATTGTGCACATTGCATGTATAGACCTTTGTGTGCAGTCTGTGTATGACGATCCTTATAAACAGTCCCTCAAGTGTCCTTGAGAATCGTCTGTCTACTGAAGTCCATATTCTGTAAAGACCGGGGATGTCAAACTCAGATCCTAAATGGTTACAGTGACTGCAGGTTTTCCTTCTGACGATTTTCTTAATTCGGAACTAAAATAAAGATGTCCCTGACTATCTATAGTGCTGCAGTTTTGTTACACAACATTGAATCACAGTGGGTTTATTTTGGCTTTTTTCACCCTGATCAACAGAAAACGTTTCCATAATATCAGAGTGAACATAGATCTCTGCAAAGGGCTCTGAATTAGTAACACCTATTAAGCAGTAAATAGTTATAATAATAATAATAAATATTCATCCCCCTTCGTGTCAGTGTTTATTAGATGCCTTGGGAGCCGTGACAGTCCTGAGCCTCTATGGGTTTTGCACATCAGAACACTGCAGTTTTTCTCCATTCTTCTTTACGAAATACTTAAGCTCTGTCAAGTTGCATGGGGACCGTGAATGAAATGCCTTTTTCATGACCAGCTAGAAATTCTCATTTAGGCTGAGATCTGGACTCGGACTTAGCCACTCCTGGGGCCTCATGCATAATACCATGCATATAATTCACACTAAAACATGGCGTATGGACAAAAACAGAAATGTGCGTACGCACAAAAAAAAATCCAGATGCATAAATCTCAGTACACCAACTTCCACGTTCTTCTGCTACATAAATCCCAGTCAGCGTGAAATGTAACGCACATGCACACGCCTGCCACCCCACCTTGACTCCTCCCAGTATTTTGCATATTTTAATATGCAAATCAATATAAATAGCCCTTTTTGTTCAGTGTTCGGTTAAAAGACAATGGAAAAACCACATGAAAAAAAGTATTTCAGCGAATTCAGAGTTGAAGCAGGGAAAACTTACTATTTTTTGGCTTAAGCAGTGGTATAAACAACAAAAGGAAGTCGATCAAGAGATACAGAGTACAGAGAAACTCGAAAGTTCAAGTTCAGAAAGTCCCTCGGTGCCCAAAATAAAAAAGAAGTAGTCAGATATCAAAGTCGCTGTAAAAAGGTTAGTCGTTGCCTAATGTCTGAGTGTCATATGAAAGCATATTTGGGTACTGAGAAAAGAAAAAAAAATAGGGACACAGTTATAAAAAAAAGGTCAAAATGTCCACTTCAATCACGTAGTTTATTTTGTCATTAAAGTAGAACATCATAAACTTCATCTTAAAATCGTTTTAATTTACTAGTTTCTCAAATCCCATCATAACTAAAATAGCACTTTAAATGCTTTGTATTCTTTGTGTTCTTCTATGTACTCTGTGTGTGAATCATTACGTGGTTCTTAAACAGGCTTTCTCTTATGCCAACAGGACACAGAATACATTACATTCATGATATTACAACTCTCTGAACAATTTCAATACTAAGATGTATACTTGATATCATTTTCAGGATGATAGGAGTTAAAGTATGCATTAAACATGAGTGTACGGTGGCGCAGTGGTAGCAATGAGCTGTCCCCCGTACAGAGATTGTTTCTGCCTCCTGCAAGGTGCTTGCTGCATGACCCTCAATTAAATAATTTATTGCATCAGTACTGTCTGCTTAAAACGTACTAACCTTCAATTCCTGTCCTTCCTTTTCTTTCCTCAAGAAACCAATTGCCACACAATAAGCTCTTTAATAAATGTAAAACCATATCTAAGTTTAGAATGCAGATTTTTCAAAACTTTATGGAACATTGAAATATCTTCACTGTACATGTTTAATTATTCCATCCATATATCCATCCAGTGGCGCGCCAGTCCCAGCAACCATACAGTGCTAGGCAGGAGCAATCCCTGAAAGGGGCGCCAGCTCATTGCTACCAGAATGAAGTTAAAAATGTATCTGCATAATGTAATATACATACTTTACTGCATTTCATCTTAAAATGATATCAAGAGCTCCGAGAAGATAACGCTTGGAAATCTAAATTGATTTAGAAACCAGTCATCATCATCTGTATATACGCGCTCTCTTCTATTGAATTGAATTGAATTGAATTCCTTTATTGTTATTGTATGGTACAATGAGATTCAATATGCAAATCCTCCATAAACTTATTTTCCTATAAAATGATAAAATAACAACTACAACAATAATAATAATACTTTATACAATAAAAAAAATAAAAATATACAGTACAATGTGTAAGCATAAGTTGCTTAGGTTGTGCAATATTACAACTGTAGTGCAAGTTTAAAGTGAGGTAATTGTACTTATACTGTAAGTACAAACATTTCTACTGGGAGCACTTCATGGACTGATTGAGTGTGTTTAGAGATTGATGAAACTACTTCTGAACTGCCAGGTCCCACCAGGAAAGGCTCTGAAGTGTTTGCCGTATGGGTGAAGTTCAAATAGACTGTGCACATGTCTGAGGCAGTGTCTGCTAGATGCTGTATCCCAATAATCCTTTTTCTGATCGTCTGCTGTAGAGCTCTGATTCCATATTCTGATGCAGTGGGTTAAAATACTCCGAGTGGTGCACTGAGATTAACAATGCTAAAGCAGCTATGGTATTTGGAGTAGTTTGGCAATTCCATGGGTCATTTTATTGTTACAGGTTGATTACAATCAGATGCCTTAAACTAATAAACAAAATGCGGTTAATTTCAGTGTATTTAATAAAGCCACGTCAGGGATGTGAATCTAAAAAATAAAGGGAAACCACACAGAAACTGTAGCACTGCTTTGATGCTGGATGCCGCCAGTTTGCAAAACTGAGCCGAAAACTTGTGTACGCAATGGATTGAGCTGGCATGAGGATGTGTGTGGCTTTACTCCAAGTTTAGTTTTTATACATCAAGAAGTAAGCTTGGGAACGGGTGTACACAACATTTTTGTGCATACGCAACGTTTATACATGAGGCCCCTGGTGTTTTAAAGCCATTCTTGTGCACCCTTGGCTTCCTGTTCAGGATCATTGTGTTGCTAGGAGGAAAAAAAAAATCTTCTTTCAAAGCTTAGGTGTTTTGTAGACTGTATCCGGTTTTCCACCAAGATTTCTGTGTATCTTGCTGCATTCATTTTCTTCTCCGCTCTCACAAGCCTTTCAGTTCCCGCAGCATCCGCTATTCTTCACAGTTGGCATGATGTGTTTTTTTTTTTTTTTTGATAATGTGCGGTGTTAAAAATGCTATTTATTCTGATGGCCAAAAGGCTACATTTTGGTTTCATCAGACCATAGAACCTTCTTCCAGCTGACTTTAGTCTCCCATGTGCCTTCTGGCAAAATCTAGCAGAGACGTTGTGTGCATTTTTTCTCTTTGCCACTCTCCACTAAAGCTACGACGAGCAAAGCACCCATTTAAGAGTTGTATGCACAGTCTCTCCAAGCTGCACCACCGTTGCTTCTCACTCCTTCAGAGTTATCACAGGTTTCTTGGTGGTCTCCCTCACTAGTCTTCTATTTGCACGATCACTAAGTTTTTGTTGCCGGCCTGCGGTAGGCAGATTTATAGATGTGCCACACTCTAGTCAGTGACTTGGATTTTTCTTTTACCCATCCTGCTTTTCAGTCACTTTTTCCTGTAGTTAAGGGGGGGTATTCTTTTGTCTTCATGGTGTAGGTTAGCCCACAATACTGACTCAGAAGTTGGACTTTCCATATGCTACCATCAATTGAAACTACAGATGTATGATCTCTAGTGAACGACTTATGTGACTTCTAAAGCGAATTGGCTGCACTATTGGTGAGTTAGGCATGTAATTTTAAAGCAGGTAAAAACATACGTGAACAATTATTTTATGTTTGATATTTGTACAGAGGTCTGTTTTCACTTTAGTATTAAAGAGTCTTTTACTGTTGATCAGCATCAATAAAGCCAAATTACATTTACTGTGATTCAATGTTGGGTAACAATTAGATGTGAAAACATCCAAGTGGGTGAATAATTTTTGTTTACACTGCATCTATCAGTTACTGCTCCTAATGAAACAGTATTTTGCCTTTAATTTAGTTGTATTGTTTTTTTTTTTTAGATTCAGACCCCTTAATTGTTAGGTTTTTTTTTTCCAGCAGCCAAACAATAATGAGACACAAAGCAAGGCAACAGACAGGCAGAAAAAAAGAAAGTCCAACAGTTTTAAAATTTTCTGGTGTGGCACAATGATAATATTAGCAAGTCATTGAATTAAATTGTTTGTGTCATTAACAACAAGCCTGCAATTAAGAAACTGACTGGGGTGAAAACGATGGCCCTCAAGGAAATGAGATTGACACCCCAGAGTTAGCTGGTTAAGTAAAAGAAAACAACTAGGGAGTTTAAATCTTCAAAATCGTGTTAATTAAAATAAAGAGAAAGGTAATATGGTATGTTCTACTCGAAGTGGTAATTGGTGCTTCATTGAGAAAGCGGCTGGAATGAAAACCTGCAGCCACGGAGGCCTGCCAGGATCGGAGTTTGACACTCCTGTTATAGGCTCGGGCACTATGTCTGGCACGGTGTGAGTATGCAGACTCAGTCTCCAGTGCGTTATGTGTGTAAGGAACTGAGCATCAGCTCTTGCAGGCTCTTGACGTTTAGCTGTTCAATTCTAGTGTGCTTTGAAGGTTCAGGTACTTGTTATTTGTCTGTCTGTGTAATGCAGTCTGAGCACTACGCATGTAGACCATCGTGCTGACTTTTTTTTTCTTTTGTACTTTAATGGTTGTCAGACATTTCCTTTAGAATCCCACTTCACTTTACCCAAAATTCTCCCTCTTTTCTCAGATACATGTGCCTTTCAGTAGTAGAAGCTGGAGATTGCAAGGGAGACGGTGTGATTGTGGTGGCTGCCTGCAGTGATGGAGCAGTTAGGTGAGTATGCGAGTATTTGGCGTTGTTGGGTAATGATGAGTGGGTGTTGTTGCAACAGACTAATAGTTTGTCTTGATTAGGGCATTTTCGCTGAAGGAGGAGCAGCGGAGACTAGTGCTGCTTTGGGAGTCCTTCTATCACCAGCGATGCGTGCTGTGTGTAACCGTGTTCAGCCAGTGTTGGGATACACATTGCAGGTGGGAGTATGGCTGCTCATTCCTCCGTGTCTTTTAAGCCTTGTACCGCAGGACTTACATTTCTTATTCTTTGCTCATACTCTCACTCTGTCTTGGCAGGCGATTGTTTCTGTGCAGTGGGGCCACAGATGGTAATATTGCCATCTGGGACATCTCAGAGAGTGTCACAAAAGAAGAGAATGAGGACAGCAGTGCCCCTCAGTGGCTGAGTAAGTGAAATGCAGTGTATTATACCATACAGGACCTTTGAAATTAATTGGAGAGAGGCATTGCTTTCTAAAAGTAATGCGTCCCACACTGAATTTAGTTTGTGTGTATGTGTATATGCATGACATAGATGTATATCTGGGTTTGCTAATTGCTCCAGGGGAGTATATAATAGCACATGGTCCTGCTGGCTCACACCCCCAGCCCATCCATCTGCTCCTGCTCCTCTTTTCACTTCCTGTTTGCCATTGTCCATTCAGCAGTGTGTGTCTGTGTGTGCTGAATGAGTCTCTTCTGAGCAAGTAAGGTGACAGCCAACGCTCTGCTGGCTTATCCACTTTCCCACAAGTACATCTCCACTCTGCCTTTCCCTCAGCTGTCTTCCTGCTGCTCTCTGCAAATCAGCATGTTGTGTGCATATATATATATATATGTGTGTGTGTGTGTAAATCTGTGCATATGTATCCCAAGTTCCCCTCTGTAACAGTTAGCATGACTGCCAAACTGTGCTGTTATCTTTTGAATCTATTCATTTCTTATCACCTTCCATCTGCCCCCTTTTTATTTTTCAGCTCCTTCCCTTCTGGTGTCTGCTCACCAGTGTGGTGTGAACTGCCTGGATGTTGGAGAAACAGAAGTGCCTGGGCAGTACTTGGTGCTTAGTGGCAGTGATGACAACTCCCTCCATGTGTGCCTTGTGGACATTAGCAACAGAATGGCCCCCCTGCAGCTCCTCAAAACATTTTCTGTGGTCTCTGCCCATGCTGCCCCAATCACGGGAGCACGCTGGCTCACTCCCCACTTTCTCGTTTCTGCCTCGGTGGACCAGCGAGTGGTACTGTGGAGTGTGAGAGAGGCCAGTCTAAGCTGGCAGGAGGCCTGTTTGAGCCATGTGGCTGATGTGTCTTCCCTGGAAGTTTGGCAGAAAGAAGATGGTGACAAAACTGTGCTTTCTGTGTGTGGGCAGGGTCTGCAGGTACTGCAGCTCGGATCCATTCTGCAGGACATCTCCTGCTTAAAAAGCTGAGCTTCCTGGCTCTTGGGGAATTTTTATGCAATCAGAAATGTGAGATAAAATTATGAATTTATTTTTTAATTAAAAATTTATGTGCATTTTTCCAAAGGTTTCTTTATTATTTTTACCACAATTTATATTTATATTAACTTGACTTTAACTTTATGAACCTAACAGGATCAGTGGAGAGATGAGACACAGACAGAAATTGAAGGGTGAATGGTGAGACACAGTCCTTCAGCACTGACACTTCTTCAGAAATAAAAACAAAATAAAAGGAAACATATGGTGTATTTACAAAAACAGTATACTCCTACAAAAACTACACACAATCCAATAATAAAGGTTGTCTTCTTTTATCTTTGGCTCAACAGGAAAGGAAAAAAAATGCACAAGAGCAAAAATAAGTGTGTGTATATACAAAAACAATTGCACCAAACCCAAAATCATCCCAGCCCCAAATAAGTAAATAAATATATACCTCCACCAAAATGATCACTAGGAGATATATAACTATATATACAAAAGAATATTTACAAAGCCGCCAAAATCACAACTTCTCCTCCAGTAGCTCAGCAGTGCTAAATCCTACCTCGCCTTTATGTCCACTGGCGACCCCTGTTGGCCGATAACTCCTTAAATATAACCGGCAAGATTGTCCAGCCAATCTGCCACCCCGTCTACCTCACGCACCTATCCAGGTAGAAGCTAGCGCGTTCACGCCACGCCACGCCCCGAGCAACTATGTATTTAAAATAGAAGCCCGCGCGTATAAGCTCCAGGGATAGCTAATGGTTATGCTGAGTTCAAGCACACCCGTTGCCGACTCGCAAGTAAGTAAAAATAATTTCTTTACAATATGGGATCCCCATCTCTGATTTAACCCCGTTTACTCAATTGCTGACTTTTTCTTTTAGGCGCGGCGCACCTTAAACCGGCTGCTAGGACACCGGCGTGTGACAATGAACACGTGCTGAGGCGCCCGTACTGGCCATTCTACCGGCTCAACGTGTGTCCAGACACACCGCGTCTTGCAGCGGTCACCCGCTAGACGGCCCCGTGTTCCCGCGGCAGCGCACCCAACACCCAAACGGTAAGCCTTCTTCAACTTGAGCATTACCACACGTGCACAATGTGAGGAGGGCTGGGGCCCTCCTCACTCACGCACCAGCCTCGGGGCGTGTACCTTAACTCTGCCTAACTAGCAAATGATAACTGTGTAACGCATTTTGATTTTTTTTTAAATAATTTACTTGAACATTCCGGTTGATTTTGTGATTTTTCTCATCGCGCTAAGTATCCTAGTTCACTTGCGGTTCCGATTTATTTGCGCGAGTCCGAGAGAGACGGGGTGGGGCCCTCGTCACTCACGCACCAGACTCGGAGGTTGTACCATATTTAGCTAGCGAACGAGAGAACTACTTGACGGATTTAGGTCAAGCTTTTTTCTAGAATTTGCTTGAACATTCTAGTTGATTTTGTGACATCCTTCATCGCGCTAAGTATCATAGTTCACTTGCAGGAGCGATATATCCAGGCTAATCTGAGACAGAGACTGCAGGCCGAGGGGAGGGGGAAGCGTGACGTTAGGAGTAGGGAGCCGGACAGCGCCTTCCTCACTCGCGCACTAGCCTCCTTTCATATCGCTCTACCTCTGCGTTTTGTATTGTAACTTGCCACCGCTTACCTTTTTGTTTGATTTATAAACTTTGTCAAGTTTCACTACTATGCTAGTGGAGCCATGGCTAGTAATTGATAATTGGTAGTTATAACGCGGCTAAAGTGTGAGTGGGTGTGCCCTGTGACAGACTGGTACTCCATCCAGGATTGGTTCCTGGTGTATATGCAATGGTGCTTGAACTGGTTAACTGTGTGCAGTTCAAGAATTAGATAGTGGGGTTAGAAAATGAATGAGTGTAATAATACCAGGCAAAGGTTAGGTGCATGTGCTGATGCAGTGCATTGCTGCACCCACCACATGACAACCCACCTCAGGATCCCAGGACCTGAGTGCAGCCATTCAATGGGTGATACCTCTGCACCACACTAGTTCAGATGGAATGGGAGCAGTGTGAGGTGTTTTTTTTTTTTTCTTTTTCTAATGGTGACTGGAGTGCCAATCGTGCCACCAACCCCCAACTTTTCCTGGCAGGTTGGAGGGTCTACTTGCAGGGCAGGATGCAGATTAATGTCCTGTCCAGGATGAAACACTTGCAGGTTAAGGGCTTTATGAATTGGAATCACTTCTGGTATTTACAGGATTTGAACCAGTAACCTTCTGATTGCCAGTGCAGATCCCTAGCCTCGGAGCCACCACTTTGCCCACCAGGCAAATAAAGTAAAATTAATTGTACACTATATAAGAGAATTACAATGAAATTCTCACTTTAGTATGGTACCTTCTGCTCAGTAATCTTTGTACAAAATAGGTGCAGCTTATAGTGATCATATTTTCAATTACTGAAAAATGTGTTATAATATGAATAAAGGATGTTGCATACTTGTAATAGCAACACTATTGAAAAGTGCATCTGAGCAGCAGGAAAATCGGTCATTCTCATTTTCATATAGTATCTGTAAATAACAAGCAAAAAAAATGTATTGCAGGAACAGTCAGCAAAATGAGAAGCAGAAAAATCAATCCAGTAACATTTTATAAAGCACTGTTCATATTGAGCAGCCTGGTTGTGCAGGGCAGTGCTGCTCCATTGAAGGTCCCATGTCCTAGTTTGGAATCTCGCATACATTCACTGTGGAGATTTCATGTTCTCTTTGTGCCTTAATGTTTTTTTTCCTCTTTTAGTTGCTTAATCATCTTCAGGCTGTTAAGCAACAAATCCTGTCCCATCAGGAACAACCAAATGAAGCAGTAATTGAATGCAGATCAAGAAAATTAAATAGAAGTTGAATAGTGTTCATTTTGCTTAATGCCTCTCCTTTAATGAGTAAAACAGAGCTGAATATTGCGTTAATATAAGAGCAAGCAAAGTCAACATAAACTGAAGTGTACATGCAAGAAGCAGGAAAATGAATCCATTTCCGTTACATATAACATGTCTTAAAAGCACTACATGCTACATGAAATTCTGAAACCTGCTTAATCCAGTTCAGGCCTATAGGCCATGTGCAATCCTGGTTTAGATTTAGTGGGAAATTTTAGTACAGCATAACAAAAAAAATCTAAGTGTAAAAAGAAACCAAGCATATTTTATGATGGAAGCATGTGGACAAATGGTTATTGTTACCTGACTGCTTCTAAAGACTGTGTTCAAATAATGACCCAGTCACTATGAAGTTTGCAAGCTCTCCTAAAGTGGTGTTTTTTTATTTTTATTTTTTTTGTGGGATACTCTAGTTTTTCTTCCTACATATCATTTCTCAGCCAGACATCCTTCCCTCACTGGGGTTCAAATGCATTTTTGTCTCTTTTTTGTTCATTCTTGAGTCTTATTTATGTGCACCATTCTTTATTTTTGAATTTGGCTGTGTATGTAAGCTGCCTTTATGTGCCTTTTTGTTTTATGGGCGGTCCCCCCAAGAGGCGGAGCCACCTGCCACTCACCCCCAGGAACTGCCGTCCACCCTGTGAATCCGGAAGGCCTTCCACAGTTCCTGGTGGTTAATTGTGAATGTACTTGAGAGAGTGGGGAGTGTTTCTGTGTGTAGTTCTGTGCTTTTGGGACTTTTTTTGGATTTGTTGTTCTTATCAATCCATTTTTGACCATCCGTAGAATATCTGTATTGAGAATGTTTGCTTTGAATTGCCTTTTGTGTTACAGGCATCTTCACTTTGCCTTATAGAAGAGCATTTTTTTGTGAAGAGTAGATATATACAGTATATGAATGATCAGCCCAGCTACAGACAGACACACAATGTCCAAACACACACTTATTAATTCTCTTCTGTACAGCACACAAATTACTCACAAGGCTCAGTCCTTTTTACTTCTTTCTCCCAAGTCTTCTGCTGCCTCGCTGCCTCTCATCCTCTCCTCGCAAGCTCTGTCCTCTTCCACCCGAATTGGGCTCCCTGTTTTCAGTGAGGCAACCCCTTTTATAATGCACCCTGATGACCATCCTGCAGCACTTACTGATGTGGCAGAAGTGCTGCATGGGAAACCCGGAAGCTCTCCGGGTGTACCTGGTTCCTGTACCGATAGCACTTCCTGGTGTGGCGGAAGTGCTACAGTCCATGGTTCTGGAACCATCCAGGTGCCCCCTGGCGGTGGCCACGGCCACCCACACAGGGTTGAGCTTCCCAGCTCCCCATTGGCCCTGATGTAATCCAGGGGGCTGCTTTCTTGTGCCCTGGGGAAGATTTTTGCCCCTCTCCCATACCTTCCCTTCTCCATGCGCCCCAGTGGGCAAAGTCCCTGGCAACAATATCTAGATATCTATATATAGATATTTTTCTAAAGACTGTGTTTGCCCTGCTTACTAGCTGGGCTTTGAGGATTACATCTCCCTCTAGTGGGCATTTATGTGCTTTGGGACAATCCAGTTCATAACGCTATATTAATCAGTGAATCTTTATTTTATAGCAGAATGCATAATCACAATGCCCTTTCAAAGCTAATGTCTCAAAGACATGGCTGTTAAATGCATTTTAAACCACAAAATTGACCCGGTGCATGAGCAAGAGTGATTATGCTGTTAGGATTATTTCCAGCTTTCTAAAAACCTGATTTGGCCTGATTTAGCGGAAGTGGTGTGTGAATGGTTGGCAAAGCAGACATGATGATGATATTATCATGATTAGACAATATAAATATAGCATAAAGGCTGTGAAGCCTCCCAAAATCCCACATAACAGGCTGAGACCATAATTAACCTTCCCAGATATAGATGCCCAACCCCCCCCCCCCCATGGCAGCTAATTCCTAAACTCCTCAGGGAGGTTTTGCCCCACACAGGCCTAAACTTAAAGATATACAAAGAAAAGAAACCTCAAAAATTCATCCCAAGGCAGAGGACCCATCAAATTCTTGTCTTGAGAGACAAGTCCAAAAGAAAATCTTTATATATATTTTTATATATTTAATTTGTATATATTTAGTTTTTAACAAAGATGACAAAAGGCAAAATGAGACATCTGGGTTTACCTAAAAATGAAACCAGAGCAAACTAATCCAAATCCTTAATCCTTGAATTTAAAAAAGAACAAAGGCAAAATCAAGAAATCCAGAAACCAGAAAAATCAATACTTAAAATAATATGTAATCTTTAAATGTCAGTGAACCACTTGTCACGCACGAGCGCATGGGGAGCGGCTTAAGGACTCGACGGGCACCACGACAAGCTGTGCCGGGGGACAATGGCGGGGTACTAACCTCTCTTTTCTTGTTCCTTCAGAAAGACTGAAATGCCGCTGCCATAAACAAACCCGGAAGTCTTCTGCTAACACCCACTTCTGGGGTCCTTTCTAACCTCCAGTCCCCCAAAGATGACATCGCTCTCCCATCAACCATCATGACTTTCCCCATTTCATCACTTCTTGCTGCACCGTTCTAAATTGTCCGACCTGCTTACGTTTTGTTGTCTGTTGTACTCCAGTAGAAAACACTGACATTTTTGATTTGCTTTACAGTATATGGGGCCAAAAACCCCAAACCTATATACTTGTCTGTGCTTTTTCATTACACACTTCAGGTTTTACTTTCCAGCTTCAAATAAAAAAAGCTGTGGGCAGTGATGTCAGAGTGGCCCCACCTCCTGGGGGGGTTCCCAGCGTTAAAATAGAGTGAGAGCAATCATTTTAATGTAATATTTAAACACTGAATAATTAAGAAATAACACAATACAAAAATCCACCTTCCATAAAAGTGTGTTTCCATCTGATTGGTATGTCACTGTCATTTCAAAAGATGGGGCATCACAAACATTTTTAGTAATAAAATGCATTTCATTTGCCATAGATGGCATATAACACACATTAACACTGCTTTTACAAATCCCATACCAAATGTTATATAACAGACATATGCATTGCAGTTGCCATACCAACAGATGGCAAATCACACACATACACTGCTTTTTGAATCCTGTAGCAAATGGCATATGACAGAGACATATGCATTGCATGGTGCACTGCAAATGTTAACTGTGGTCTTTTATTGAGTCCTTAGATTACAACATGTCGTAGATGGGTAGTACAGCTAGTCATGAAATAAAAAGACACATCTAAATGACAAACATAATCAACATCAGGCCAAAAAAATTTTGAAAAACAAATCCATTAAAACAACTAAGAATGAATTCGAGCCAAGGCTACAAGCATAAGTAAACTTTTAGTCTTGTAATGTACTTACTCGGACAAGGGAGAAAAAAGACATGAAGGTAGGGAAAAGATGAATGTTCCATTTTGACAAAGCTGAAAAATGTAGTGAAGAGCCCTGACATTTTCAAGGTAACAAACTAAACTGAACGGAGATCACGGTTTGCATCCCGGGACCTCCCTGCGTGGAGCTTGCATGTTCTCCTTGTATCTGTGTGGGTTTTCTCCGGGTTGTCTGGTTTCCTCCCACAGTGCAAAGATGTGCAGGTTGGGTGAACTGGAACTCCTAAACTGGCCCTGGCATGTGTATGTGTGTGTTCACCCTGCGATGGACCGGCGCCTTGTCCAGGGTTTGTTCCTGCTTTGCACGCTATGCTAGCTGGGTTAGGCTCCTGTAACACTTTTCAGATTTAAGCAGGTTAGAAGATGACTGACTGAACCTAAAATGACAGGAAGCCCAACAGTGGTTTTTTGGCCCCAGCTATGTGGTGGGGACTTAAGCACAGTTAAAAAAAATAATAATTGTAAAAAATTGTAGGCCTCCTAGTCCCCCAACTTACCCCTACTCTCCCATGGCATATATCGCCTTGATCATCCATGAGAACACAGAAATCTAGAATAAAATAGGGAAGAAATGAGCAGCTTCAGACTTTTAAATTACGTATATAGTGGCTTTGTGGTGCACACCATTCTGAAAGTCTCCATACACACAGAATGATGCAAAGCATCAAAAGTGTGAGCATGCAAACTGAAGAATTGACTCGGTGTGCAAAGTGGTGTATTTGAGTTAGCAACTGTGAATTAAGCATGCAGTGCTGTCCATCTCGGTTTTCCCAAATGCATGCAGAAATGAAAAGGAGATGGTGAAAAATAAAATCTTTGAAAATATAAGCACCCTCAGGCATGAAAAAAGTAAGCTAGAAGTGCAGCAACAGAGCACAAAGCTTCAGGCGGACTCTTTCCTTCTCCCTTTCGTCCTGTCTGCAGCTGCTTTTCCGCAGGACTCGCTAAACCATTGTTTCTCTGGGACCAACTCTCCTTTCCGCCCAGATGGCAGGCGGGCACCTTTTTTCTTCAGCTTTCATTGCCTCGTTTTGCAATTTAAAGCAGGGTTAAACCCCTCCTGCCCAGCCCGCTTTGTCCAAAACTGCTTGTTGCGTTGAATAATGGATGAGCTTTGATTCCCACTTTCTGGGAGCCCATGAATATTTCAGCGTGGCTTCAGGTCGCCTTTTGTGTGCCTCCCTCTGTGCTCCCAAAGGGTTTACAGGGGATCATTTCGACCAGAGGATGAACTTGAGTCAGGCTCAAGGGTGGGAAGAAGAGTCAGGTATCTAGAATCAGCTGGGAGCACTGGGGCCAAACCAGTGCAGTCATCTCTGAACCTGGCGCCGTGGTTGGAGCGGACAGGTCCGTTTAGGAGACGGAAGAGAGAAACTGCACCTTACGCACAATGTGAGCGATTCTGCAGCATCATGACACCAGGTGTGTAGAGGAGCCCACCCAGCAGGTAAGCAGGGGTGTTTGATATGGCTTTGGTACTGAGTGGAATTTGATATACTTCTGGGACCGTGGTGTATTCCTGTTTTTTATTTTGTGTATTTATGTTTGCAAGTGCTAATGTTCACGTGCGAGTGCATATGAAGTGTTTTCCCCAAATCCCAATGCAAGCCTCTGCATCGGCACATTCTCCCAGTTTTCACCTCCTAATCCATCAACCAAAATGTAAGGACAAACACCCAGCTCATCCTTTGCCAGCCAAAACAAAGATGATACAGTTGGGAAATGGACAATGCAAAAGTACGTACTATGGCTTCTGCCAAAGCGATACCAGAATTTTCATAAGGAGTTACCCATGCCGTAGGCGGTGCTGGACTGACCCCAATAAGCTGTTAGCTGCTTTACACCAACCCACCTCCCACCTGTGTCTTCCTTTTGTCTGACTAAAAAGGTCTCCAAAATTAAGAGCATAACAGCTGCTGGGGTCCCTGCTGTGGACTCTTTGTGCTTTATGCTCCATAAAAATCTGTTCTACAAAATACCATGGGTTCTCTGCACAGAAGAGAACAACCTTGTTTACGTTTCGTATGTGGGACCCCCACCTACACCTACAAAGGTTTTAGAACACCTCAGTTTTTATAGAAATCCAAGCAGTTGAATGTTTTAATGTTTCATGGAATCAAGACATAGAACAAATAAAAAATAAGTCAAGGAATCATTGTCTAAAATATCACCTTTAGTTGATATAACAGCCAAACTGTGGTGGTAACCCATTTGATCCAGGATGCCAGTCACTCTGTGCAAGTCACCAACTCTGCCACCAGCAGAAGAACCCCATATCATCACCCTTCCTCCTCTGTTTGACAGCTGGTGTCACACACTGAGGAACCATCAACTCGACGGCATACAAACACCCTGCGCGATGAACCAATAGAGTTCAAATTTTGATTCATCAGTTCATAAGACTTCCTTCCAGTCTGCAGTAGTCCACAGCTGGTATTTCAAGGCCCTGTTTTGTCCTTTAAGCAATGGCTCTTTTACTGGCACTCACCCTCTCAAACCTGCAGCACAGAGTCTCGTTTAGGCAGTAAAATCTGAGACTTGTTGTTTTCGATTACCATTAGGCTGTGCTTGAAGCTCTTGTGCTGTGAGGTGCCCATCACGCAAGCTGGTGACCCTCAGAAACTTGTCTTCTGATTGAGTTGTGACTTTGGGTCTGCCAGATCTCTTCCTGTCAGAGTTTCTTCCAGTTTCCAGTTGCATTTGGATTGTGTAGGACACCACTGTACTCATTGTCACTTAGTGTTTTTATTTGCAGATTTTCTAAATGAAAGACCTACACTTATAAGACTAATAATGTTCTGTCTTATTTCATTTGTTAGTTGCCATTTTCTTGCCATTGTCGCTGGAATATTGTCCAAGTACAGTGTAGTAAACACAGTCTGTCCCAACTCTGCTTTAAGACACACACAAGATTTTTAAGTAATCGACACAAGTTTGTTCACCTGTGACAATTGTTTGCTTCAACTTGCAAGGCTTAATTTGACTTTAAATGCTGCAGAACATCTGTACTTTGCAACCTATTAGTTGTTCCCTGACTGAGGCCCATTTTTAATATTCTGAAATATCCCTTTTTTCGGTTTTTGCTAACCTAAACTTTAAATGTAAATGTCTGGCAGTTTACTGCTTTCCTTTTCACCATTTTATGCCATTATTTGCATTTCAGCAGATTAAATTTGAAGAAAACCTGGAAAAACTGAGATCTTCTGGAACTTTTGATGAGTAGTGTATGTTAAAGTATCCCTTGTGGTAATATTCCTCTAAGACTTTTTGGTAGAGGGGTGCAGATGGCGTAGGTCTCCAGATCCCCATTTATTACCTTGTACAAAACTCTAAGCCACTATTCTAGACATCAACTCTTAAAAATATTTTTTTAGACATATATTCAAAACCAAAGTAACCAGCATTATGGGTATTTTAAATTAGTTGCACAACCAGTTAATTGTGTTTTGCTGATCTGTGCTTTTTCACTAGGAAGCAGTGCCAGCAAAGCTACAGCAAATGTCGAGGCCTACAAGGAAATACAAGGGAGCCTCCTTACCTGCCATTGGAGTGGACAAGCAGAGAGGTGAGGGGAAGTAACTAAAAATGAATAGATCAAGCAAATGGATAGATTTGGTGTAAAGAGTTTCAAGCATTTTTAAAGTTTAAAGTTTTTTTTAAATGAGCATGGATTCTAAATGGCAATCTGTTTCAGTTGCTTTTTTTCTGCTTATATCACAAAATAACATGCCTCCTGCTCTCTTCGCTCGCCAAGCCCCGTGTGGGCGCTACACGCTAGCCACTTCACGGATCTGCCGCTTGCATATGGGGATGTGGATGTACAATTTAAACAGATTATTTTCATGGGAATTGTTACATATACATAATACAAATAACTATTTTACATTACAGCAAGTAATTAACCATAGTAAAAAATAGTAAAACATATTAAATTGAAAGAAAATTACGTTCCATGTTGCGTTAGTGATATTTGTTGCGTTATGTTTTTGTTCTGTTTGGCTTTGAAATTAACACGCAAATACTTTTTAAACTTACACTTTTATTGTAAAACTTCAGTAAAAACATTTTTTGAATTAACTTTTAGTTTATATCGCATTGAATTTTAATTTCCGTGTTTGGACTTGCATCGTGACAACGCAACGTATAACTGCCCATGAGTGAATATCGTTTCTTTCTCTTTAATAAATAAACTTGACTTTTTCGAATGTTTGTCCTTGTGATTTGTTAATTGTCATAGCAAAAACTATTCTAACGGAAAACTGTAAACGTTTTAATACGAGTGGTATATCAAGATCTCCTTTGGCAACTAATTTTATTCACGGAATATATATTACATTACCTTTCTTTTCGCCTGTTAAAATTTTACATGTTAGAATTTTTCGACCAATTTTTAATACAGCTAATCTTGTTCCATTGCATAGCCCATCACTCATACATAAATTACGCAATAGCATTGCGATACATCCTTCTTTCAACAGTATTTCGGCCGGTGGAAGACCGGACGGTGGTAACGGTTGTGGATATTCTATGGGATATTGTAAGTTGATGTTTTCATCTTTCATCTTCCGCATGATCACCACCAACTGTTTCAGCAGTCTATTGATACTCATTTAATCAATTTGCCGTGTAACGGATCAACTGTTTTTGCTTTAATTCGTTTGACTTCATCATTTCTCGTTGCCATATTTAGATGAATGGGTGATTCTAAACTGGATCTTCGTAAGTGTGTGTGTGTGTGTGTGTTCATAAGTAAGCCCTTTAATGGATTGGTGTCTGTCCAGGTTAAGTGCCGGAATGCACCTGATGACCGTGATCTTGTTTGAAAATAGTTTTAAGTAGGGTGCGACTTGAAAGAATCTCATGGTAAAAGTCTCTGTCTCGTGTGACTTCCTTCAGAAAGTCACATCTCCTTGCAGGATTAGTCTCGTCTTATCCGAAGATTTTTTTATTATAATAGAGAGATATGCTAGTAAATAATTAATATGCAATCCTGAAATATGCAGCTTATATAAGTATCCAGACACCATATACAGGGTGAGTCAAAATTATGTTAACACTAATGGTACTGCTATGTATATACTTATACACAATTTTTGTGGACAATTTATGTGCCACATATGGTTCATGTGTTGAACATGATGGCGAACAGGTTGAGACATTCCTGTAAATCTTCTTGTACGTATGAACTATGTTTTGTGAATAAATTGTTTCTGCCATTCAAATGTTAACGTAATTTTGACTCCCCCTGTATTAATATTTAGATCAGCTAGCTTTGTCCCAGTAACAGCTTTAAATCTTTTGGGTTCATTGTCTTCCAGCTCTGCACACTGGATGCAAGTGATTTGTGCTCCTGCCTCTTTCGCTGATCTTCATTCGCCCATGGACCGCCATTTTCAAATCATACCTTAGATTCATATTGAAGTTCAAATTGGAGTTTTGAATAAGCCAACTAAAAACATTTTACCTTTTTACTCGTGATCCACTGCAAGGTGGTGAATTCAGACACCATACTGTATTTTAATATTTAGGTTATTTATTGTTCTGCTGCAAGGTGAATGTTCTCTCAAGTTTTGGTTCTTTAGCAGACTAGAACTGGCAGCCTTGTAGTATCTTCTAGTATTACAACCCATTGTTTTTGAAGCTCTGAAAATGTGCCCAGTCTCGACTGGTGATGAGCATCCCCACTCCACCATATTTTACTGCAAGGATTCTTGGTTAACAGGCAAAGTTTAGGCTTGTGGTTTGAATCTTGATTAAAAATCACAAGACCTGTTTCACTCCTGTGTTTTCTGACGCACTCCACATGGGCCTTAAAATGAGGCTCTTGAGTCATGGTTTCCTTTTCACTTCCGTATAAGTAGAAATTTGGTGATAGCGTCAAAAATTCACTACTGAGTTTAGTTGAGATTGTGATTCTGCGATGTTCAAAATGTCAAGAAATGTTGATTTTAGCACGTATGTGTGTGTATCTGTGGAAACCTACATACAATGACAACTTTCAAAAAAATCAACCTTTTTTTTCAAGCGAGATTAATCATGTTTTTCTTGTTCCAGGCTCCAGGCCTATTATTTTTTCGTCCAGTTTGGTCCAACACTCATTTCCTTGTGCTTCGAAAATGGTTTAACAGAAATTCTTTCATTTAACTGGGATTTTTGCAGTTTGCTCTAATTAGTCATGAGAGCAGACCTACTGATTTGAAAGATTTTTGCACAGGTAGTTGGTGAGATACATAGTTTATTTAAAGATACATGTATACATGTACTGCGGTGGGTTGGCACCCTGCCCGGGATTGGTTCCTGCCTTGTGCCCTGTGTTGGCTGGGATTGGCTCCAGCAGACCCCCGTGACCCTGTGTTTGGATTCAGCGGGTTGGAAAATGGATGGATGGATGTATACATGTACGCACTATGATGAAAACCCAGGTGTCAGCCAGCCCAAACCCCGATATAAACACACAAGCACAGTCCCAGGTGCAAATAAAGGAAGGTTTTTATTATAAATACCTCCAAAATGTTACAGAAGCACAAAAACACTGGTTTCTCTCTCTCTCTCTCTACAATAATCCTCTCACCACTGCACTGCCCTCCTCGTCTACTCAAACGTTGCTCCACTACTCCCAGCTCCGACTCGTCTGGGTAAGGGAGTGCGGTCCCTTTTATTACAGACCCAGGAGTACTTCCGGTGCCAGGGTGATTGCCCGATCAAAATACTTCCGGGTCACACGGAAGTCTTTTTTCACCGTAGGGAGCTTGTTTCCCTGCAACGCCGTCTTGCGGCACCCCAGTAGGGCTGCCCTGCTGGATTACATTTCCCGGCATGCCCTACTGAATTCCCACATGGCACTGATAACCAGGGCTGCTGCCATCCGCTGTGCTGGAGGTATAAAAAACCCCCAGCGATATCTTCTCTTTTTAATGGACTGTCTGTCCACCCTCTCCAGTCCTTCCTTCCGGGTTTTCTTCAGGCCGGGATTCCTGTCCAACCCATGTGACATCTACAGAACACATGGAGGCCCACACAAGTGTGCCCAACTGAGCACACACGCACACACTCACACTCAGAGAAATTTCTAAGTAAAGGCAGCTGTTTGTTTGCCCTACCAGAGCACATGCTGATGATGAAGAGAAAGACATGAACACACACACACACACACACACACACACAACCCTAGATCCATAAAGGCTGATGTGTGTAGTGACATTAAGCTGTCCCATACCAGCTTTTTTACTTTATTTGATTCAAAGTGTTTAGTTTCAAATGAAATATTATTGAAGATATTCACTTTGTTAAATTTCATGTTTGTTATAAATGTATTTGTGTACATAATAAATATAAGTTAATGTGCTTGATTAAATGCATATTATTTGTGCAGTACAATCAATTATATTGTATTGTAAAGTCTACTGTTTCATTATTTTGTATGGTAATCACTAAAGAGCAATTTACATGGAAGTGATTTATGGACCATTCCATAAAAGCCCAGTTTATGCAGAGCTTATTTTATTGTGGACTGATGCATTTTACCTCGACTTTCAGCCATTAGATGCTAAATGTCTTTCAAGGAGAATGTTGGCCTTTCAGTCATCCCCTCTTCACTCCCCTTGTTTGGAGGCTGAGATCTGACCAGCATTCTTTTCCAGGCAGTGTAGACAGTCTTTAGATTATTGATTATGAAACTGGAGGGAAATCTAAACACTTTGATATACATTTGAACTCTTTTCCTAAATAATGAATGTTTATCACTTGATCTCCATCTTTGGCTGTTAGTCCTCAGTTTCGTACCTGTCCGTCTGATTTACCACGGGGATTAGTGATTCTTAAACATACTAGAGTTTCCGTGCTGCAAATGTGATAGTGAATTCAGTGATGTGCAAACAGAGGATAATAGAAACAAAATTAAATTCCCGTTAAAGCAAAACACAGAGTAGTCAGAGTACCCCAGAACACAGGGGTTTGAGATGCTAAGGAAAGTACTCAATATCAGTGACTGACTTTGGTTTTGATATCTGTTTATAGAAAATAAAGACGCTAGAAAAGACAGACATATAGATATGAAAGATGCAATATAAAATAACAGTGTGCATAAAAAGCATTCACCCCCTTGGAAGTTTTCATATTTCATTGTTAACCAATATTGAATCACATAGAATTTAATTTTGGCTTTTTTGACACTAATCAACAGAAACAGACACTTCAATGTCAGACTGAAAACAGATCCCTGCAAATTGGTTTAAATTACTTACAGATATACAAGACTAGCAAAATACCCGCGCTTCGCAGCGGAGAAGTAGTGTGTTAAAGAAGTAATGAAAAAGAAAATGAAACATTTTGAAAATAACGTAACATGATTGTCAATGTAATTTTTTTGTCACTGTTGTGAGTGATGAGTGTTGCTGTCATATATATCTATACTAATAAACGGCAAAGCCCTCACTCACTCACTCACTCACTCACTCACTCACTGACTGACTGACTCATCACTAATTCTCCAACTTCCCGTGTAGGTAGAAGGCTGAAATTTGGCAGGCTTATTCCTTACAGCTTCCTTACAAAAGTTGGGCAGGTTTCATTTCGAAATTCTACGCGTAATGGTCATAACTGGAAGGTATTTTTCTCCATTTACTGTAATGGAGTTGAGCTTGACCGCCGTGGGGGCGGAGTTTCGTGTGACATCATTACGCCGCCCACGTAATCATGTGAACTGACTGTCAACGCACTATGTAGAAAACCAGGAAGAGCTCCA
>JANRMT010062840.1:3479854-3518980 GCA_026402145.1 Polypterus bichir lapradei | reverse complement strand
CACACACACATATATAAACATATACATATATATATATATATATATATTAAAAGATAATATGATTGACCCACTTGGTGCAGCCAGTTGGCTTTAAAAGTCACATGATAATTTTGGTGGAGACTTCGGGGGTATAATTTGATTGTAGTATAAATGTAGCTCTGTGCCTACCTTGAAGGTCCAGCTTATGGCAAGTCAATATGGTGGCCTAACTTCCCCACTGAAGAACACTCCAAGCAGTGCTTCAGCATCTTTATATATAAACGTCTATGTGTGGAAGTGTTTGTGTGTTTGTCCGGCCCGGAAGTGAGAGGTGGAGTCGGGGTAAGGGCTCCACCTCTGAGGAAACAGAAAACTCACTTAGCCACTAATAACACAAGTGAGGCGAGCACGTCAGCAAAACTAAACCTCCGAAGAAAGACAGTCGATTAGTTGATAACATTGGCAAAATGGTATCCCTTTTACTTTTCCTCCCAACGCTATTGCACAAGTGATGCAAGCACGTTGGCAAAATGAATCCTCCTAGGAGAGAGACGGCCAGAGTAGTTCCTTTCAAATTACCTGACATCACTACATATCAGTTTTTTTTCTGACGATTTCAATACTTTCTAGGACAACTGGCTTTTTACAGCATGGGCTTACACAGCTAGTTGTACAATAATAAAATGTGAAACCTTCCAAGGGGTGCATACTTTTTATAGACACTGTATCTCAATAGGTGATGTGCTGATTTTATAAGTTGTCTGTTTCCAGTCTGTGAGAGCCATTTCTCTTTTATTCTCCTTCCCAGACCAGGTAATCCAGTTTCTACTCTGTGATCACCATTCTGGTCTGTAGAATAGTTTCCTTTTGTTTCATTTTTCAAACACAGAGAACTCCAGTAAAGCAACATGTTTATGCAGAATGCCATGGCTAAAAGATTGTACAGGAGTGTAACCTCTGAGAAGAAGACAAAGCCAAGTTGGCAGAGGAGAAGTACTTCTGCTGGCTGTTCTGCCGAGGATGAGAGTTGATTGTTTAAAAAGAGAATTGTGCAGCAGTCGTTTCTAAGTGACCCGTGTAGGAGAGAGCCATTTTCTACATTCATTCCGAATGCTTTTTCCTTGCCTGCTGTTCTAATTTGCATATTTCTTTAGGTAATTCTTTTCTAAATAAGTAAAGGCAATGTAAATTATACTGTGTTAACTCCAGTACAAACGTGTGAGTTCTCCACTCAGTCCTTGAATATCCAATCTCTACATTATGTTTATCCTCCCCTTTCATCCCACTACATGACACTGAATTTTATTTAAGAGACTGCTGATTTGGGTCTTTCATTTCTAATGGCTAACATCTCAACAGTTTCTGGGACCAGCTTAAAACAGATCAAGAAAATGATTAGATAAATGGAATCTGGATGATTAATTCCAAGTTACTTGTTACTGAGTTTGTGCCATTGTGTCACATTGCTGTTCCCAGAATGAAAATAATCCCTGGTCTACGACTGATCATTTTTAGAAGGAGACATCCATTTCTAGCACCAGAGTTCCTCTTGTGACTTAGCACCTTTACTCCCAGTTTCCTATGTCTCTTTCCCCCTTCC
Organism: Polypterus bichir lapradei; assembly: GCA_026402145.1. Lineage (NCBI taxonomy): Eukaryota > Metazoa > Chordata > Cladistia > Polypteriformes > Polypteridae > Polypterus > Polypterus bichir. The sequence continues at coordinate 3,517,401 of JANRMT010062840.1, read as the reverse complement.
ATTTCCAGTGCCATTTTTACCAGATTGAATTCTAGTTTAATTTTACTGGCTTTCCTTCTAGGACCAGATCCTCTGTACCAACTGTCTAGTATCTTGCTGTTGTTTTTTCCAGCTCATCCTGGAGTGGTCTCAACTGGCCCCTCTGCACCAGTGAGGAGAAAGCACCACAATCAGCCTCATGTCAACAATGACATGTCTCCATGGGGTGGGCACTGTCTTTTGGATAACTCCTTTACCAGCCTCCAGCCCCAGCGATCATCTACTCTGTCCCTCCCTCATCCACCCATTGTCCCCAAAACAGAAGACAGGTCATCAAGAGCCTTAGAGGAGAAGCGGGGGCAGGCAGCTAGCAAAACATATCCAGCAGCAGAAAGGAAGCAGGCATTGGGGCAAATAGATGGCAGTGCCAAGAGCAACAGGAGGCCAGGTCTGCGCTCTCGACTCCGGATGCCCCGGCTTCCCAGCCTGAGGAACATCTCCGAGCTCAGCTTCACACGTAGCTTCACCTTTTCTTTCTTCGAGCTGCCAGAGCACCTGAGGCAACAGCAGAAGCTGGAAAGACAAAAGGAACTCTTCCTTCTGATGAGTAAACTACAGTACTGAGGTGCAGCAAAAGGGTGGAAAGTGCAGTCAGAAAGGCATCCTCTAAGTGATCCGCAGCTGCCACCTAGAGGACAGCAGCAAATAAGGAGAGGCCTATGCGAGGCTCTGTCTTGCAATGGCTTCCCAAGTGCTCCAACCAGTTATGGCCCCACTGCTGCTTAGTCTCTTAGTTGCTCCACTCTCCCGTTTTCTGTTTTTGGCATCTAATTTTGTTCTAGGTGTCACTCTGTCTTTCTTACTATCACAATTCCCTGCTCTGGTTTCGCACATCTATTAGTATCACCCTCTTTCTCACAATCAGTGTCACCCATGGTTGTAACTTTACCTTCAGTCCCTTTGTTTTTGTCTGCCTGTCTTCCATTGCCAAGTGTTTCCTTGTCTATCAGCACCCCACCTTTACCTCACTATCAGTGTCAACTTCAGGGTCCATTTTAGTAGCCACCTCTGGCTCAATGTAGCTTATCAGGTGTTTCTCTCTCTTTCATTGCCCCTACTCTGTGTGATGTAATATCAGTAGCCATTTTCAAATTCTGTTTTCTTAGTATCCTCTGTTTCACTAATGATAGTCACTTTACTCACAATTAGGGTTTAGTGTCCTATTAGATTTTTGGTATACCTTCTATGTCTTAGTATATACCCTTTTTCTCAATATCCTTTCTGTCTTACTCAGCGTTATCCTTCATTCACAGTTTACCAGTACTTTCCTCACTTAAAATCCCCATGGGGTCTTCCTAAATCTCAGTAAACTGCACCAACCTATGTCTTATCTTTTAGTATTTCCTCATCTTGCACAATGTATGTATCCCCTCGAGTACCCTATCTGACTTAATCTTTTAGTATTCTCCCTTTTTCTTATTGTTTCTGTCTCTTTGTATCCCCTGGAGTCTTCTGCTGTCTCACTGTCAGTTACATTATCGTTCACTGTCTGCCAGCTTCTCTCACTGTTGGGATTTCCCCACCACACTAGCTTTCAGAATTGCCCCTGAATTTCCCACATTGTCAGTGTCCCTTCAAGATCTTCCTTACTCTTTGTCTCTGAGTATTCCCATTTTTTATTATTATTCTCCTCTCTTCATTGCCTCTTTACTGTCTCCATCTTACTCCCTATCAATGTCCTACTTCTGTCTTAGAGCCCTCCCACCATTTGTAACTCCCCATCTCACACAATGGCAAACTCACTGCCCTGTTTTCCTTTCACTCTAACAATATTCTCCCTTTCTGCCGTTACTCAGCTGTTTTAGTATCCTTCTTAATGTCTCTCTCTTTTCTCATTGTCTGAATATTCCTCCTTGTTATGAGTATTCATTGCTGTCTCTGAATCTCCACCAGGTCTCACTCACTACCACTTTCGTCACTGGTATCACTTTCAGATATTGCAGATGTTGCTTGCGCTGCTGGTAGGCTTGTAGGTGGAGGAAGGACTCCGGCTTTGCGAAAACCATTCTGTATGCTTTCTGGTTTCACGTTGTTCCACGCCAAAATATCCCATTCACACGCTTGACTGTACGTCAATGCCGGCCAGATGGAATGAATGTATGCTCACCATCCATCATCCATTTTTCCCACTTGATCCTCACAAGGCACTTAAATGCATGATTGACAGCAATATCAAGTGGCTGCAGTTTGTATGCAAGTCCACCAGGTATTACAGCGACGTGACCACCAACTTTGTTCACTGTCTTCTGAACACTATCCCTCAGATGAGCAGGCATAGAGTCGAAAATTAGCAAGGACTTCTTAATGTTAAAAAATCCAGCTCCAGGCTGCCTTCTGTAGCATTTGTCCACCCTTTCCACCATAATGTCTTCATTCATCCAGCCCTTCTTGTTCACTGAGACCTCGATACCCTTGGGTAGTTTTTCCTGTGGCATTGTCACCGTCTTAAAAATCATGAATGGCTTCAGCTTTTTGCCAATTGCCGTGCAAGCTAGAACAACCATAAAACTTGTCCGCTCGTGACCTGTGGTAGTTACTGATACGGTCTTTTTACCAACCTTATCAACAGTGCGTGTTGATAGCATATCCATCTGCATCAGGACCTCATCCATGTTGATGACGTCATCCGGTGTTAGTTTCAGTGTCTTGATTTCCTTGCTGACAAACTCTCTAAAACTGTCAAGTTTCTTCTCCCAGTGATCTGGCAGTCTCTGTCCCACAGTCGTTCTGGATCGGATAGAATCCTTGTGCCTTCAATTTGATGGCTATTGTCGAAACCATCCGATTGTACTCACACTGTGCGAGAATCCAATCTTTAAGTCGCTTCTCCAAGTTTAGCCATTTTGCTTCCCTTGTATGCCTTGCACGCCTACATGGTGGAAGCACACGCAAAGCTTCCTCATCTTTCTGCCAGTTTCTTACTTTTTTTTTTTATCTTCTTCAAAGTGGTGTCCAGCTGCACGATTGTCGTTTTCTTTCGCGAAAGCAACGACCTGGAGCTTAAATTCTGTAGCATAGGTCTTGCGTTGCGGCATGATATCAGTAAGTGCAAAATGTTATCAATTTAATTGTTCACGCTCAACTATAATGTCACTATATAGTTGCAAATGCCTACAGGGGCATGCCAAATTAGATGCTTTTACTTCAGATTGGTAAATTCAGTAGCTCTGCGGCTAATAACATGGGGCGGCTTATCTTACAGTTTTAAAATATCAATGAGCATTTTCTGCGGCTTACAGAATGGGGTGGCCTCCAGTGTGGGGTGGCTTTTCGTTGAGGATTTACGGTAGTATCCCTGATTTTACATTTTATTTTTATGAAACATTGAATCACAGTGGATTTAATTTGGCTTTTTTGATATTGATCGACATTAAAAGACTCCTTAATGTTAAAATGAAGCAGATCTCTGCAAAAGTGGTCTAAATTAATTAAAGAATTAAAACTCAAAATAATTGATCAGATAAGAATTCATCCTTTTCAAGTCAGTAGGTAGCAGATGCACCTTTGGCAGCCTTTAGTCTGTGTGGGACTATCAGCTTTGCACACCTGACAACTGCAATTTTTTCCCACTCTGCTTTTCAAAACTGCTATGACTCTGGCAGGATTCATGAAGATTGTGAGTGAACAGTCTGTTTCTGCTCCAGCCACACATTTCAATTCAAAGTGATTTACATTGGTAATGAATTTAGACAACATTGCAGTTATCTGTTTTCACTTTGACATTAAAGTGCTCTTCTCTCTCTCTCTCTCTCTCTCTCTCTCTCTGTATATATATATATATATATATATATATATATATATATATATATATAAAATAAAAAAAATCTTGGGTCGATACGTGATCTTCTTGGAAGACACTTTTATGTCCCACGAGACAAGGCAGTGAGACAAAAGGACAGCTGCTCTACAGGCTTTTAAATGATTGACGTGCAGCTGATCCGTCCGCTGGAAGAGAAGGTCTGTGATACGGTTTGCATATTTTCAGCTGGAGATCCACAAAGGGAGAAAATGAATCACGTATCATAAAGTAGTTTTTATTCCTGAGCTTTCAGCCCCTGCCAGGGGCCTTCATCAGAGGATAATGCTTAGACTTACAACAATCAAAGGCAATATATAGCAACAATTACATGGAGGTGGGGGGTATTGGTTGTAAAGTTGTATTTATTATGAATATGTTCTTAAGTTTGCATATGCTGGGTTTATTTCCAAATGTCTGTTGATGACGTTCTCGTTTGATAGCCAAGATTCAGCCAGCTCTCTGGCACTTTTAGTACTGGCCTTAAATCTTGGACATAAATCCATCATATGCAAACTTAAGAAGAGCATATTCACAATAAATAAAACTTTGCAACCAATACCGATCACACTGACTTAGCCTCCGTACCACCTCCATGTATATTTTTGCTATATATTGCCTTTGATTGTTGTAAGTCTAAGCATTATCCTCTGATGAATGCCCCTGGCAGGGGCTGAAAGCTCAGGAATAAAAACTACTTTATGATACGTGATTAATTTTCTCCCATTGTGGATCTCCAGCTGCAAATATAAGTATATAAATAAATAAATAAAATCTCCTATGGTGGTTCGCTGTTGTATAACCATAAAATTGGAAACTTCCAAGGAGGGTGAATAATTTTTATGGGCACTATATCATTAGAACTCCCAGCATTCCTCTGTACCTCTCCTTCAATGCCCCAATTGCATTTTCTCTTAGAAAACTGATGCCCCTCTGCATTTCTACTGCTATTTCCTGCTCTTTTTCCTTGGAACAGTATTCAGCAAACATATGCAATCTCCAATTCTAATAATCTAAATTTTAATACTTTATTAGAAGGAGTAAAATAATGTGGCAACTTCTAAGGCAGGTTTGGAGCAGACTTTTGTCAAAATGCACTTTTCGCGGTTAGAAGGACCAGATTGCACCCACAGCTCTGGTAATTATGGACCCTCCAGCTGAATCCCTTCCCCCTCTTCTTCCTCCTGATAATGACTTTGCAAGGAGAGGTGGTGAGGGATGACAGAACTGCCGGTGCAAAGTCCCCCACCTTGTGTATCCCACGTACTTTAAATGCTTGGTTAAATATTAGTGGTCTTTTTTTCCAAAAAAGCACAGATTTAATGTATTCACAATGACTGTGCAAAGTGAAGATATAAAGCAGGAGTAGCACTCCACAGAGTATTGAAGGCCTGACATCTGCTGTTCCGCCAGAATGGAATGGGCAGACCACATGAAGCATCGCCTGAGCTACAGCGTGGAACGAGCAGTGATGGACGAGGAGTGTCTACAAGAAGTGGCACACAGGCATCCACGAAGCTCTCAGTCTTATCTGGCTTCTAGGCTCAAGAGATCCATAAGGTGAGGACTTAGCATGCAGTACCCAGTCAGGAAGACGTCTTGTTAATAATGTAGGTATAGATTAGATGTCATAGGGGCAGTTGTCTAGAACACAGTGTAAGAAAATTGTTTTGTAAATCGGTTTTCAGAAAGCATCATAGTGTACCTGACGTTCATGTATACGCAAGTATAAAAGGATTTCCCACTCTGTGCTCATAATACCAGACATGGAGGCTCAAGTGAGCATTGGAACCCTGCACGAGGAGACAAAATACTGTACCACCACCTCAGTATGTTCTAAACTTTAAGCTCATCTGTAACTTACATATAGTGCTTGTTCTGGTGCTTAGTGAGCCTACTTTTCATGAACATCCCCTCAACAACAACATTTATTTCTATGACATGTTTTCATACAAATGATGTAGCTCAAAGTGCTTTAGAAGATGAAGAAAGACATAAGAAAAAATATATAAAAGTAAATTTAGGCAAAACTAATTAACAAAGAATAAAGTTAGGACCGATGGCCAGGGAGGACAGAAAAAACAAACAAAAAAACTCCAGAGGGCTGGAGAAAAAAAAACAAAACAATCTGCAGGGGTTCAGAGGCCATAAGACCTCCACCTAATATAATAGATCTAAATCAGTACTTATGGCTTTTTTTTTTTTTCTTCTTTTTTTTGTTCTTTATTTCGCCTTATGCAATTTCTCGTATTAGGAATTTGTTAGTTTTTGCATACCCCTTAGGGTCAGAGCGCAGGGTCAGCCATTGTACAGCACCCCTGGAGCAATTACATGTTAAGGGTCTTGCTCAAGGGCCCAGCAGAGTAGGATCTCTTTTGGCAGTGACGGGGATTCTAACCGGCAACGTTAGGAATACCAGCGCAAATCCTTGGCCTCAGAGCCACCACTTCGCCCTAGGGTTTCAGGCTTCACATGGAAGAACTTGATGAAGATGTTCATGTGGACCTCTAGTCTTCAGTCCATCAATGTAGAGATGGCACAGTGCTTTGATCAGGTGGTGGTAGCGCAGATCGGCTCCACAGAAAAACGGAAAAAAAACAGCAGAGAAAATAGGGGTTAGTACGGATTGTGGAGATATGACAAAAATGATAATTAAATACATTTACAGAATATCAGGTTTTCACTAAAATGAAGCTATGAGAAAGCCATGTTGAAATAATGAGTTTTTAGCAGTTTTTTTAAAAGTGCTCCACCGTATTAGCCTGGCGAGATACAAGAGACACAATGAGCACTCACTGAGGTTTCCAAGCTGAACAAGAGGTAGCTTTTTAAAATGCTAATGACCGCTTTGAGGTATGTGTTACCAGCTGCTTTGTGTTGTAGACATCCAGGCAGTTGTGGGAATTATTCTCTGGGGCAAAGGATTCACAGCCTGCACATAGGAGATCAAGACAGGTGGTATGAACTTAGAGAGCAGGTCACCTTAGCAAGCTTTGCAGTGCAGACCACGTTCTAGAAGAGGGTGCTGTAGATACTGTAGTATCTGGAAACAAGATGGTGCTACTAAATCAGACATTATAATGGTTTTTAATTTCTTAGATGTTCAGTATCATCTGTAAGTGCCCGAGTTACTAGTATCTTGCCAGTTTTCTCTTGGCTGCCACACTACTCCAGGGCCTGGGCTGTCAGTGATTTCATTTCAGGAATCAGCGGTGGAATAATGCATCTCCCCCAAGGTAAGTGCCAGATATACTGCTGCTGCTGTGGGCTGAACAATAATGCGTAGGTTTCTCCCTAATATTCACTCTGTTTTTCCTAGGCATGGCATATGCTTTATTGGCATCTGTCCCTCCTGTCTATGGACTCTATTCCTCTTTCTATCCCATTCTAGTCTACTTCCTCTTCGGAACCTCAAGGCATATCTCAGTAGGTAAGGATGACCAGTATGGCAGTGGCGCGTGGGCACCTGGCAACATTAGGCTGTGAGTTATTGAGAGGAAATCGCCTCTTTAATGAGGTTTCTGACTGGGCTATAATTCTGGAAAAATGAGCATAGGAGGAACAAATTACCGAAGGCCTCCCATCAGATGTATTCTGGATCGTGACGTGGTAGAGGCAACATTTAGCTTCATAGACCATGTTTAAGAGGAAATTCTTTATAGTTGAGAAATTCTGAGGATTGGTGTGGAGGGGCTTCACACATCTTAAACTTCATCTCAGGGTGACCCTCCTCTGTTTCAGTTTGGAACGCATATTTTAATAAAAGATTATAAATGTTATTTAAAAACACCTGGAACTATATGTGAGAGTGGAGTGGAGCAATGAATATTGTTTTGCAAGGGCATTAGTAACAGAAAAGAATTTCAAGAGAGTGTTATCAGCTTTGGTAGCCACTACACAAATCTTTTGGCTAGTCAATGAACGTAGAGACACTGCGACTGGCCCCCAGTGCTGATGAGTGGGTTGGTGGCCCAGCAATGCAAGGTGTAGCCTAAAACTGATTTGTAGTTACTTGATATTTCTTAATTATACAGCATGTATCAGTGGTCGAAATTTAACATCTTATTAAAGAAAGGAACATCCTCCAACAGGACAATCAGGCAGGAGAAAAGCTGTTTGTTCATTGTATCTTTTAATTACTCCTCAGCAAAATGTCTTGGAGGGAGCATTCTTCTAAAGCAGTCTATTACAGCATGGTCAGAATGATCAGAGAAACAAAGAATAGAGGGTCATTTTACAAACTGTTGAATTTACATAACGTGTCAATCAGTGCATACATTTTACTCTGGTTGGTTCATTGGTTTACACCCAAATGATTTATATAAAATAAAAGTATGTTATATTCTGGTTCTTTTTATATCTTTGAGTTGCGCCACCACCCTTGAAATTTCTGTGCATATAACAATTGTCCATTCTTGTTGCTTATAGTACATCTGCTGATTTCTTAGTCATCCTTCAGTACATTTTGTATATTACACCAGCCTTTCTTCTGGCACATTCTTTATTTACTTGACCATCTCAGTATTTTTCCTATATTTAAGTGTACATTTTGTTGTTCACTTGACCTTTATTTGGTTCCCCACATTTATTAACCCTTTATGCTATTTCTTTAAGATGAATGCTATGTTACCCTAAAATTATTCTTCTACATCAGATCTCTTGATATTTTGCAAAAGTTAGGTGAATACAGTTGTGCTTGAAAGTTTGTGAACCCTTTAGAATTTTCTAAATTTCTCTATAAATATGACATAACACATCATCAGATTTTCACTCAAGTCCTAAAAGTAGATAAAGAGAAACCAGTTAAACAAATGAGACAAAAATATTATACTTGGTCATTTATTTATTAATTACAAAGATCGAAGGAGATTTCTGAGGTCGATTAGCCGCTAATACACAAGCAAGGCGAGAGAGAGAGTAGTTCCTTTCAATTACCTGACATCTCTACATTTCAGTTTTCTTTCTGAAAATTTCAATAGTTTCTAGGACCCCGGGCTTTTTACAGTAGAGGCTTAGACAGCTAGTTTAAATATAATAGGGTTTTTTTTTTTGAGTTCATGAAAGCCAGAATTTTCACTCATGTTTCCCTTTTCAATTCAATTTAACAGTTGTGAAGCAGCTACTTCTTTAATTTGGCCTAATCCATGTCAATTAAGATAGGATTTGCTTCCATCTGCCCAGTGTAGTGACAATCTGACATATTTCTCTAATGAGAGTACACACAGTAAGCTTGTGGAGGGCTTTGTTCTGCGCAATATATAGTTACTGTTACACAATGCATATGGAATAAACTCTTACTGCTCATATAACTAGTTTTAAAAATATTCCTCTTGAGAGGCCTGAGGCCTTTCAACAGTACTGTTTGTATGTATGTCCAGCAGGGAAGGAGATGTGCACCAACAAGAAAAAAATTCAGCCAAGCATACCTTTAGCTCTTTGTCTATGGCAAGGCACATACATGTGCATGTTTACAACTAGGCCTCCGATAGATAGATAGATAGATAGATAGTGTGGTGGTCGGCTGGGGGTTGTGCCCAGTCACCATGCCTGGATGGACCAGGAGAGGGACTATGCCTTCCCAGGACCACGAGAGGGCAGCCACCCCACCTGGTATGGGGGCCACGGGATTCAAGCATAGAAGCTCAACCCTATAAGGGCCCGTGGCCACCACCAAGGGGGCGCCCGGACAATTGCGGGGCCTCAGATGTCAGCACTTTCACCACACCCAGAGGTGCTGGTGGATGGAGTACCGGGGGCACCTGGAGGGCTTCCGGGTGCTCATGTGGCACTTCCACCACACCAGGAAGTCAATCGGAGAGCACCCGGAGCACATACGGGTGAGAATAAAAGGGGACGCCTCTCTCTAGTCAACGGCTGGAGTCGGGAGGAAGAGGACAGAGCTCGGTGGAGAGGAGTGGAGGTGGTGCAGGACCATTGAAGGGCTCGTGAAGAGGGTGTTTGGTGCAGGGGCACTGTGTGTTGTTGTGGACATTTTGTAAATAAACGTGTGCTTTATGGAACCATCGGTGTGTGCCTGTCTGTGTTCCTGGGCTAAGCTTTCACGTTAGATAGATGGGTAGATGGATAGATAGATAGGAAAGGCTACTATATGCAAACAAATCAGATAGACAGTAATTAACACAGAATGATATATGTACTTTTTTATGGGTGACTTTAAAAGGAGGACATTTCTTTCATGACCCACATGTCTGCCTTTTCTTACTTTACTGGCCACCTGACTTTTGAACTTTTATCTAGTGCAGTCATTCTCATTGCAACCCATTAGTGAGATGATCTCCTCAGGCAGTTAAAAGAAAGGTACTGATTTGCTCTTAATCATTAATCCCATTAGCTAGATATAGAGAGAGACAGAATCCTAACCCTCCATGCTCTATCTCAACTCCCACTTAAGGGTAGTTTGAACATTTATTTATTTTGTCAGGAACCACATTAAATGGAATCAAATCAGGCACCCCAGCAATCGGTTATCTAACAACATGAATCCAAAGTGGTAATTACCGCTACAGAAGTGGGATGAGGTATAAAATGTCTACCAACGAACAACATTTCACAACCCAACAGACAGATGTTCAATCAGTGATCTATACAGGGCCAACAAGTTTCGTGAAGAGTAGAAATGCTAGCTCACTTCACATACTAGGGGCCGTTTTATGTATTCAGAAGCATCCGGAGGTATAAGTATGCTTATTTACGGCTAATTCCAATATTTATTTATAGCTACTGACAGCTGATTTGCAGTGAAAACTTTATAACTGAACATCTTACTCAGATTTGCTTGCAAGTGCCTTTTTTAACTTATTTGCCTGTGCTCTTTGGTCACTTAAGTTTTCACATACGTTGGCCTGATGTCACCCAACCCCATGACTGCAACATGTCTCACTCTTTTTTTCTTCTTCACGTTGTGTGGCAGGCACCTTTGCTGTCATGAGTGTAATGATGGGCAGTGTGGCAGAGAAGCTGGTCACTGAAAATCATTTTTCTACAAAGTATAATGTCACCAATCTGACAACAGATGATATGGGGGTGCTGACTCAAGAGCGGGTGGAGGTGGTGGTGGCCCTGACCTTCCTTTGTGGATTGTTTCAGGTAAGTTTGGTGAAAAAAAATCACATTTGTGTAAATTCCACAAATTCCTCTGCTACCTTCCAATGAGAATTATTAGCATTCCCCCCTAAACTCACATGACACAGTAATGCTTCTCTTTTATTCTTGCAGTATTTACTTAATTATGCAATCTTTACTGAAATTACTATTGGCATTAAACTAATTTGACAGGACAGTGCATTATTTCAAATGTTTTGCTTCCTTTTGCTGATTGATAGAAAACTTCACATTTACAAATATAACATTAAAGAAACTTGTATTGATTTTAACAGTGTTTCATTGCTTAGTTATGGTGACACACTGCATTACCTCAGTTAAGCTAAAAATGTTTTGCTGCTTATTTTTGGTGCTGCTCAGCATCTGATGCTCCCTGATTCAGTGTCCAACCATACTCACTCAATAAGCACTAATAGATTCCACTAGCCGTGATACCACTTTTTCGTCAGCACAATTTTCGGGTGAAATTTTTTACCAAGTTCATCTCTGATTGAACCAGGATTAGCAGGAAAGAAGTCCAACTTTGAATGTGGAGAATGAATCTTTAGCAACTTCATTGTTTTGAATGTTTTTTGCAGCAGGATATCAACCAGTTGGATGTAGTTTGGTGCTTTGTAGTTGGCAAGAAAATTCTCAACAATGTTGTTGTATGCCTTCCATGCAATATCTGCTGGCTCCACTAGTGGTTCCTTGAACCGCTTGTCATTGGTGACATTTCTGATTTGTGGACCAACAAAAAATCTTAGTGTCAGTTATTCATGGAAACTTTTGTCCTGAATATCGAAATCTTTCACCTTTTCTGCTTTATGACTGTCACAAAATATTCCATTAGTCCAAGACTTCTATAAAAGGAGGTAAAATTATCCTTGTTGCATTGACAAAATGCTTGCAAATAGCAGCTAGTGCTTGTTAATGAAATGAGATTCTTTAGCATGGCTACCTCATTCACAAATGAAACATGCAACTACTTTTAGATCACCTGAAATGTTCCACTTATAGTTGTTGTACTGTACACATACACTTACTGGCCACTTTACTAGGTACACCTTGCTACTACTGGGTTGGGCCCCCTTTTGCCTTCAAAACTGCCATAATTTTTCTTGGCATAGATTCAGATTTTCAGGGATTCTGGTTCATATTGATATGATAGCAGTGCTGCAGATTTGTCAGCAGCACATCCATGATGCAAAACTCCCATTCCACCGCATCCCAAAGGTAGACTGAGATCTGTTGACTGAGCACAGTGAACTCATTGTCATGTTCAAGAAACCAGTTTGAGATGATTTGAGTTTTGTGATATGGCACGTTATCCTGCTGGAAGTAGCCATCAGAAGATGTATATACTGTATATACAGTGTATATATATTTGGGTCTTTAATTAATTAATTTATTACACCAAAATCGGAAATACAAATCACTGCGTGGAATGTGCGAATGGGACATCACATCGGTCAAAAAGAAATTATTGCCAAGGAATTATCAAAATGCAAAATATCGATCTGTATCGATCAGAACTGCGGCTAATGGAATCTGGGACAATGAAGGTCGATCTGCCAACAATCAATGAGACGATGACGCTATTCTACTCCGGTGGTGACAAACGAGAGGCCGGTGTTGGCTTTATGGTCGATCAACGGACTGCCGCTAGTGTTATCGCATTCCAACCGATATCTGAACGCCTGGCGGTTATCACTATCGATGGAACGATCAAGACCCATATCGTATCTGTCTACGCCCTAACTGAGACAAGCCCGGACACGAAATAGGACGAATTCTACGATCAGCTGCAACACACACTGGATACGATACCCCAAACCGAATTTATTATACTCGCGGGCAACTTTAATGCACATACGGGTGCAGATCGAACCGGATGGGAAGAAACAATGGGCAAATTTGGATATGGGGAAATCAACGACACGGAGTACGCCTTTTATCTTTCGCAGCATCAAACAACTTGACTGTCGGCAACAGCATCTTTCGTCACCCTCTCAAACATCAACTCACGTGTGCCGCTATTTTGGCATCTCTCTCCTAGGAGGATTTGTTTTGCCGATGCGCTCACCTTGCTTGTGTATCAGTGGCTAAGCGACTTTGTCTTTCTTGTGAGGTTTTGTTTTGTCGACGTGCTCGCCTCGCTTGTGTATTAGCGGTGTGAGGAAAAGTAAAAGGGATACCATTTTGCAGATGCGCTCGCCTCGCTTCTGTATTAGCCGCTAAGTGACTGACTCTTTCTTCGGATGTCTCGTCTTGCCGACGTGCTTGCCTTGCTTGTGTATTCTTGGAGATGGAGCCCTTACCCAGACTCCACCTCTCACTTCCAGGCTGGACAGACACACACACTTCCATGCGTAGATGTGTTTATATATATATATATATATATATATATATATATATATATATATATACACACGCCCACACTATAAGGAGACGATTGCACAAGATAAAGGGTCTGGGGCATCCAGAGGCAGACCCTATAAAAGTTATGCAAAGGGTGTAAAAATAAAACGAGTGATAATGCACAAAACTGAGGCGTCCTTGAAATCAGTCAGTCTGCCCAAGATGCCGTTGTTTCCTCTTATGATGGATTCTGCGAGGAAGAGGCGGGTCTATGTGGTCTGACACCGGAAATTTCATGACAGTGGGAGAAGTCAATCTTCCTACCTGCAGAAGGGGAAGGAGAAGAGAGAACATTATTACACAGTGCCCCCCTTATATGTTGGCGATAAATAACATTCACACAAGCCTTTAGGTTTTTCCCCAAGCACCTGCGTATTATAATACACAGTATATATATATATATATATATATATATATATATATATACACTATGAGAGGAAACACAAAATAGGTGATTTCAATAAAATGGCATGTGATAGGAAAATTTAAAGATGATTTGTCATCAGCAGGTCAAAATCCATAAGATATACTGAAAGTGAAGTAAAATCTTCATTGTCCAGTGTAGTTACTATCACATGTAAATTAAAAATCTAATTACTAGTACTGACCTTATGTGTGGGTTAAAGTTACTAGTCCACCACTTGTCCAGCATGATAGCTACTTGTCTCACCCCTTAATCTTATATCACAGATACTGAGTCTGATCCTAAATTCATAATTTTCTTACCTATCCCTGCCTTGCAGTTTATGATTGTTTGTTTGTTTTTTGTAGGTTTGCATGGGTTTGGCCCGGTTTGGATTTGTAGCCGTTTACCTTTCAGACCCAGTAGTTCGTGGCTTTACAACTGCTACAGCGATTCATGTGATGGTATCGCAGTTAAAATATGTTTTTGGTGTCAGCCCCAAAAGATACAGTGGGCCTCTGTCCCTGTTGTACGTGAGTATTCCTTAGAACATAAGAATGTCTTCCCACATATCTAACGAATTTTAAATTTACCCATAATGCCACTGAGACATATGAGTATATCTGCCACCTGCTGCTAAGGTACTCTGTGAGTTATCATTTGTGATGGTAATCCAGTATGTGTTTGTTGTATACGGTATTTTACTTCTGTCATTTTGTCTGCTGGTGTATAGACATATTAGCCTGCCTCCTCTTTCCTCCCAAGGTATATTGTGTTACAGTACCCCATACTCCTTAATTGCAAAACTTTGCTCCTAATGTGTGAAATTATACCCCATTTTATCTGCAGTATGTGAAACTAGGTTCCAGTAAGGTATGTTAACATATACCTCTTTGTTATCTGAATTTGACTTTCTGTCATTGTGTGTTGAAGTTTACTTCTTTTTGTTCCTCAAAGGTGAGTACACCCCACCTCAGATTCACGAGCGTGAACCTTCTAAGTTTAAAATATAGTGGAGTTATGGAGAAGGAGATTAAATATGGGTGGTACAAAATGGGCAAGCAAATATTTTAAATGACTAAGTGGTGCACACTGTTGTCTGTCTCAGTGATATAAGGAATGTTGGTATTGCTATCCGTTCAAAGGAGAATGAAGCCGAGTGCAATTTGTGTGCTGCTGCTTCTGCAGTCACAGTTTTGCTCACACTGCGATTTCTGCAGTTTGCTATGTGCGTACAGGAAATTACCTTTAATAAGTGCAGAATCTGATGCAGATTTAACCCTAGCATTTGATTTTATTCTCTTACAGACCATAGTGGATGTGTGTATTCTCTTGCCCCAGACAAACCTGGGCCCTCTGGTCGTTTTTATGATTTCCACAGCAGTGCTGATTATTGTGAAGCAGTTAAACAGCACCTGGCACCACAGGCTACGTGTGCCCATCCCAGGAGAGCTTCTCATGGTAAGGAGCTAGCTTAAACGGTCAGATCCCAATGATGACCTGTATTACGCTAATTCTCAATACTACCTCCCGTCCAGGTGATTGTAGCCACAGTCATCTCGGCCTATGCGAACTTGGACAAGAGATTTGGAGTGGAAACCGTAGGAGAAATTCCTAGTGGGTATGTGCAACAATGCCTGAATGTATTTAAATACTACAAAGTAGGGAAGGAGGTAGAAATCTGCAGGGTTGCATAAATAAAATACCATTCTGGAACTCACTTAGTTAATTTCTCACTGGTTTATACTAATCAATTTTTTAAGTATAAGTGGCCTACTCCTTGTGTTAATTTACACACTTTTAAAAGAAAGAGATAAATCATTATTGCTTTCATTTGCAGAATTAGCTAACAGACTAGTAGATCCTTTTTCAATCTATATAATGGATTCTCCAGGCTGAAAAATGCTTCCCATAGTCTTCTAATCTTTATGGCTCACACTTTCACTTTCATAAATCAATTCTATGATACAAGGCATTCCGTTGGTAAGACAGCAAATAATTTGCCACTCTATTAGATAATTTGTGACTGGATTATTCTGTACACTTGTCCAGGGCACAGGTCCCTTCTAATTTCTAACAATCTCTATGACTGGGATCCTCTGCCTAGTCTTTACAAGGTATTATTAGGAAAGTCGTGATCCAGTCTTTTAGCTAATTTATAACTGATTCATACCAACAGATTTTTTTTGTAATGCATTCTTGCAGGTCAACAGATCACTTTATAAATTACTACATTGCCATGAGGAAAGGACTAACAAAAATATTGGTTCTCTTAGTCTTATACTTATTTTCTGACTGTTACAAATCATTTTAAAATCTACAGTAAGTGAGAGACGCTTTCAGGTTCATGAGACCCTTGTTCAGTGTATGCAGTGCATTGATTTGAGCGAAGTTTAAATTCATCTGCCATGCCCTTATTTACATGATCACATAATTTATCTAATAAATTCTATTTGCAATCTGTCTGATGTATTTCTTTATCAGAATAGATCTGTTTTATAATCTAAACCATAGATTCTTAAACGTCTCTGAATTTGTGTTGCGCAGAGTGGAGATGCCCAATAGTACTTAATGAGGAAAGGTCATGTACAGTTTGTGGAGTGTCCTATAACGGGTTTTCTCAGGGATTTCAAGCCAACAGCATTACTTCTGTTATGGTGTCAGAGATTCTCCAAGGGGCATACGTGATGATGGTCATTAACGATTCTAAGTCTCAAACACACAAAAAAGGCAAAATTGGGTTGTGAGAAAAAATGTTTAAGATGGGACCCCAGGGGAAGGTTGTAATTTACAGATTTATGCTGAAATCAGTCAATCTATGAACTTCTTGAGCCCACTTAATCGATTTAAGGATACTGCAGGAAACAGGAGCCTCCTTTCTCTTAGCAAGAGTTTTCATTGTGACCCTCTATAGCTTTAATGGGACAAAATTACACAAAATAGCATTTTTTTTTTTTATAAATAAACATAAGAAAGGGATCCCTCCAGGAGGAACACAAATGTAAAAAAAAAAAAAAAAAAACGGGAATAACAAATTAGGCTTTACGTTAACAATTTTTGAGGTGCCTCTTTCAGGTGAGGTAGCTTGATCACTGTCCCAAGTCAAAGCATTACTTCACCTCATACTTCCATTCTGCTCTCTCTTCTTCTCCTCCTGCTGAGACTTGACCCCAACTCACCTCCGGATTTTAGACTAAAATGGTAATTTTCCTGAGTAACCATTTAAACTCCTGTACTGGTTCCTTTCTTGCCAAGAAGAAATTGCTTCTGTGATTAGGGAGAGTCTTCGGAAGATCGATAAACATGTTCAGCTATAAATGGACAGGTCCCCTAGGCAGCCCCGGGACTGCCTCAATGAAAAAGATCACACAGCCAATCCCCTTTCACTGGTGAGCTGTGTGTTCCCTATAGATAGGCTGGAGGGCGAAAACTGACTTCCTTCTAATCCACATAAACCTCTCCTTTAAAAGGGTATTATGGTCCCAGGATTGAGTCTGAATCATGTGTTCCTCCCTATCAACCAGCTCTCCTTGTCCTCATGACTTGTCCTTGTCCACTGTTTTTTTTAGTTATTTTTTATTGAATTTATTAAAAGCATGTAACATTCCATACAATCAAGTCAAACTTAAAACCCATGAGAAAGAGAGGAAGGCCTACAGCCAAAGTACAACTTTGAAAGTAGTAAAAAGGGTAAAAAAGTCCTCCGCCCTAGTATAAACGTTTATTCTAAAATGTTCTTGATTAGATCCTTCCAGGTTTTTTTTTTTTTTTTTTAATTCATGGATCCTCTAAGTGATCATTTGATTTTTTCAGTTACCCACTGACATAAAAGAAGTGGGTTAGGATTCTTCTAGTTGAGCAAAATAAGTCTACATGCCAACAGTGTAGTAAAGGCAATTAGTTTGTTTGTCCTTCTCCACTTTAAGCCAATCTGGGAGTCCAGCAAACACAGCTGTTAATGGATTAGGAGTGATTGTGACACCAAGGCTGTGTGAAAGGCATTTAAAGATTTTGATCCAGAATGATAATTTGGTACACACCCAAAACATGTGGCTTAGTGAGGCTGGAGCTCGATTGCATCGTTTGCAGGTTGTATCTTACCCTGGAAACATTTTGAAAAATTTTAAACAAGATAGATGTGCTT
The DNA here is from genome assembly GCA_026402145.1 of Polypterus bichir lapradei. Lineage (NCBI taxonomy): Eukaryota > Metazoa > Chordata > Cladistia > Polypteriformes > Polypteridae > Polypterus > Polypterus bichir. The sequence goes on along the minus strand of JANRMT010062840.1, from coordinate 3,499,497 downwards.
GATAACAGATGTTAAGTTGAATAATTGAATGCTTTGCACATATAGAGCTCGAGTGAATTCTGTACGTTACTCCCTTCCACTCCTTTTCTGAAATGTTGATTGAGTGATCCTTTTCCCATAGTACTCTGGGATCTTTTAAAGGAAGGGACTTTAAAAAGTTTTTATATATGATAGAAATGCTGTCTGAGTCTTTAAGACTGATCAATATTTCCTCTGGAATAGTAATACATGGGGGGTGAGGAAAATTGGGCAGATTTCGTTTAGCAAAGTTTCTAATCTGAAGATAGAGGAAAAATTGTGTTGATGGGAAGCTAAATTTGGAGTGTAATTATTCATAGTTATGCAAAAACATTATTTATACACAGATCTCTAAATGATTTAATCCTGTACATTTTCCATACATTTAAATACTGGTAAGAGGGTGGAAAAAGGCATTTATCATGTAGAGGTTCCACAGATAAGTTATTCCCTAACTTGAAGTGCTTCCTACATTGGTTTCATATTCTGAATGAATGAAGCACAATTGGGTTGTTAGTATATTGGCAATAACACATATTAACTGGGGTACGAAGCAAGGAATGTAAAGAAGTACTGCAGGATTTCATTTCTATTGCAGACCAAGCTAGTGTGTGTTCATTTATTTGTGTCAGTGTCCAAGATGTTATAGCTTGTATGTTTGTCGCCCAGTAATAAAATTGAAAATTAGGTAGAGCCATGCCACCTTCTGATTTAGGTTGTTGTAGGGTCACCTTTTGGATGCTTGGATATTTTGAATTCCAAATGAAGTTATGATTGAATATAATTTCTTTAACATGATTTGTTAATGTATATGGGGATGTTTTGAAATAGAAACAGAAGGTTAGGGAGGATCTTGAACTTGATAATGTTAATTCTCCCTGCTAAAGTAAGATAGAGAGTAGACTCTCTATGCACATCTTGTTTAAAAATGTTCCAAGCAGACAGCAAAATTTTGTTGAAAAAGAGCTTTATATTTATTTGTGATGTTTACCCCTAGGTATTTAAACTGATCTGCAACGATAAAAGGGAAGGTGTCCAATCTAATGTTATTTGCTAGAGAATTCACTGGAAAAGCACACTTTTGTTCAAATTAATTTTGATTGCACATCTCTTTTGAAATTCTGCTAGTGCAGTTAGGGCTTCAGGCACAAAAATTTGTGGGTCTGATATATATAGAGTACCATGTCATCTGCATATATTTTTTGTCCTCTGAAAATCTAGCTAGAGCTTTAGAGAGTATCTTAACATCATTATTCAGAAGTGAGATTGGTCTGTATGATGTACATTGTAATAAGTCCTTATTTTTCTTAGGAAAAATAGTAATTAATGCCTGGCAAAAAATATGGGGTAGAATTGTATTTTCTCTGTCTTCTATAAATGCTGCTAGTAAAAGGGGAGCTAATTTAATTGAATTTTTTTTTTTTTAATAAAATTCACCAGGGTTGCTATTCGGTCCTGGTTCTTTCCCACTCTGAAGTGATTTTATAGCGTCAAGTAATTCTGAGAGTGCTAGAGATTTATCCAATTCCTCTTCACTGAGAGTATCTAGTTGTGGTATCCTTTATCATCAACATCAGTTTTAAGGTAGTGGCCAACCCCTGATGATGTACCAGTCTATCAATGCACACACTCACACACATACACCTACACTAACTCAAACTGGGAAAATTTACATGTGTCAACTGACTTAACAGGCATATATTTAGGATCTGAAAAGAAACTTTTATTATCAAGAGAAAAATACATACAAACATGACACAGCCAGTGACAGGATGGGAGTTTAAACAAGTTTCCTGGCCATTGCTCCACCCATGGTAAAATATGGATTTGTTAAAGACTAATGGAACCCATTATTTAGTGGAGTAACGATCTCAGACATCAATTTTTGTACTTTGCAGGAAAGGGTAATTTATAATTAAACATAACTAAGATGCCTTTTGCAGTTTATTTGGTCAAGCAAACAGAAAGATCACTTGTGATCTACGTAGTTTATTTTCCCACAAAAGATACCCCCTTTTTAACTTGGTGGAACGTAAAGGACTGTGAATTGTTTCTGTCTCTCTGAGTTGTCTTAACTAATTGCCTGTATCTGCTTTGCTTCTAAAAATGCACCACTTGTGTGAAGAATCATATCTTGTAAGGGTCTGGCCTCCAGTCCTGACCTCTCATTGCGTTTTTTCCCAATAGACCCCCAAACCCCATCCTCATGCTTGGTACACTTCCTGTGAATGCAGCCTTAAGCCAGATTTTGCTATCAGTTGATCCATTTGGTCTGTACCTTTACTGGGGATGACTTCCTCACATATTTTGCAACTTTTTGACCGTACTTTCTTTTCAAGCCTTAGGCCACCCACGCTCCCTGATGTGACTCTGTTTAAGGACCTTTATGCAGATGCCTTTATTGTGGCCATTGTTGGCTACAGCATGGTCATTTCTCTTGGTCGAGCTTTTGCTGGGAAGTACCACTACAGGGTGGATAGCAACCAGGTGAGTCCTGCACATGCCACACACCTTTCAGCAGTTTGTCTTTGTTTACTTGTGAGTGACGTTATGACAATTCTGTCATATGATCCTGAATAGCTCTAACCCAGATTTGTTAATGCTCTAAAGATTTTCTGACAACACTGTTAAATACATTTTTCCCCATTGTAATATTCATTATCTATTGCTGTACCTATACAGTTCCATATTTCTATTGTAAAAATCTATACTCTGGGAATGCACAAATAGCCATAATACTGGCTTTTACATTCGAGTAATGCTAAATAAAAATGTTACATTTTTCTGTAAATATTTTTCTCATATTTAGGCAGTGTATGTCATGTTTAATGGTGTTTGAGTATGCATTGTTGTTTGTGTTTTGGTCCTCTGTGGACACCATAAGTAAGAATCTTCTTAGAAGGAATGTTTCAAAATTGCCGTGCATACCAGAAAACGAGGAGGACCAGCATCATTGTAAACGTGAACCAGAGCCACTTTATTTGCAATAACCAGTAAAAGGTTTTTCATTATCATTATAGCCAAAAAGAAATATTAATAGTATCAAAATGGACGTCTTCTTTCCACACAAAATTAAATAGACCGTGCACAGATTCCTCTTATTAGTGGCTAAACAAGTGTGGTGAGCACTCATGGATTCGCATTTTTCTCTCTGCTGCATTTGTGAAATGCACTGCAAACCACAGACACGTGACTGTATTTTACCAATTTAAGTTTTTGTATATTTCATTTTACATAGTCCACTAGGTTTGATAGATCGGGTAAATGGAAATCCAAATATGGTGGTTGATGATTTGAGGATTCCTCAGATAAATGTAATTGATCAATTATACCTTTCTGTGAAGGCCGGGATGCAAGCAACAAAAATGGTAGTTTCATTGTGAATTGTTTAATTATTAGCACCTCTTTCTGACCTGTACTACAGATGAGTGGCAATGGTGTTGAGTACCAGGCTTGAAGTCCAGGACCATTCAACAAACATTTATTACAAGCATATTAACCTGATAAGATAAGATTTGAGTTGGGAAGAGATGGGCGTGCTATGTAAGCTCAGAATGGTAAACATAACTGTAGCTTTTGGTACCTCATTTCAGGAGCTGTTGGCTCTCGGGCTCAGTAACATCGTGGGAGGGCTGTTCCAGTGTTTTGCCATTAGCTGCTCCATGTCCAGAAGTCTCGTCCAGGAAGCGACTGGTGGAAGGACACAGGTAGTAGAAGTTCTGGAGTGAGTGAGCAGATTTGCATGTGCAGAAGCTTGTGGTTAAATGAATATGGGTACGAGTTTGAGAGGCTGGAGTAGATTGGGATGTCAGCATATATGAGTATGGAGATTTGCATGAATAAAAGGTAAAGATAATATCGATGCTGAACAGATAAAGATACTGCTGCATATGGTGTGTTGGCCCTATAGCCTCCAGTGTGGAAATAACATTTACCATTATTTTTTTCTTTTTTGTAGATAATACTATACTGATTCTGTTATAACTTTTTCCATAAAATGCAGCAAAAAACATTGCACACTTCAAAATATCCTAAATCAGACCGTAACCCCCTTGACTGGAATAAATAGCCAGAGGCTGGTCCTCCAGTCGGTTGTCATGGTGGCCCTGACCCTTGGTACTCTATTTTAAGGGGACAGGGCTCATAAATAAGACATTAGCATGAAAATAAATATAATAGACACTTAATAACAAATGATTTTCAAAATATAACAATCAAGAGGACCAAACACATTACCCATAACAAAATATACAAAATTATATTTATAGACAATAAAAATGTTAAAGAAAACTTTACACAAGTCAAGAATAAAACCCTGGCTAAACAATGACCAGTATAGCCTTTCACAAACTCCATCAGTGTGCATTAACATGTTAACAAGTGTGAGCCGGAGAGAATTGCAAGAAGGTGTGTGTTTATGGAGGACGCATAACACAGAATTTGCCCACACCCAGTCATTAGAAAGACTTTTATAATATGAGCAGAAGGTGTGTGTGTGTGTACATCTGAATGCATGTGGTTTGCAGAATTCTACTTCTTCCCATACTTCTACATAGATCCCTCTTTCCTAACAGGTAGCTGGTGCCATTTCTGCGCTGTTCATCCTTGTCATCATTGTGAAAGTGGGTGAGTTCTTCCAGCAGCTTCCTAAGGTAAGTAGTCCATCTGGTCAAGCTCTCCTCTGCTATCTGAGCCATCAGTTCCTGACTTTCATTATTGTGACCTTCCACTCCAGGACTACCTCACATCACTCCCATGTTTTCCCCCCCCAGGCTGTGCTGGCTTCCATTGTCATTGTCAACCTGCAGGGAATGCTGAAGCAGTTTGCAGATGTTCACACTCTTTGGAGGACCAATCGAGTGGACATGGTAGTTACACCATTCTACCAGGCCTTGAGTAGGTGGGCATAGAGCATTATCTCACTGCACTGACTGCTTCGCTTTGCCTCCAGCTAGTATGGATCATAACGCTGGTCTCCACACTGCTTCTGAACATTGACCTGGGACTTCCATTAGCCATCGCTTTTGCTGTCTTGACAATCATCTTCAGGACACAGCTGTGAGTACCTTTCTGTCTGTCTCTGTCTCCCCTGCCTAGAGCTCTTTGACATTTGTCTCATATTTTTTCTACACCTGTTTGCCTGGGTAATTACAACTTCTAGTTCAGGCCTTCACTCTCACAGCCCCCAGACAGAAGCCTCCACAAGAAATTTTATTTGTTGGTATGTGTGCCAAAATAGATTTGCACTCGCCTATACATTCATTTTGTGAAACAGTATTTGTATTTCTATTTCTGATGTAGCAATGACAGGTTGGTCTTCTAGCTCTGTAAAATGGATTACTTGTGTTCTGTTTGCTATATTGTATTTACCCCATTTATTTGACACCCATCGCTTGCCCAACGTACTTGGACGGTGGTGTCTCTATGAATTGCCCTTTCCCAGGTTTTTTTTCAAAGGGTGTTTTTTTCTTGTCTTCTTGGGGTGTCAATGCTGCGGGTGTTGTCAAAAAACAGAGCCTGTTAAATCCCATTGAGGCATTCCTTGTGTGGTTTTTGGACTATACAAGAAATATGATGTTGTTGTTGTATGACAGAACAGTTCACATTTACATAAAAACTATTTGCCCCCTTGGATGTTTTCACATTTTATTGTCATACAATAAATACCCCTAGTAGTATAATACAAGTACAACATTGAATCACAGTAGAATTAATTTGTCTTTTTTGGCACTCGTCAACAGAAAAAGAATCTTTAATGTTGAAGTTAAAACAGATCTCAGTAAAGTGGTCTGAATTAATAATGCATATTTAACAGCAAAATAATTGATCTTAGAAGTATTCATTTCCTTCAAGTCAGTATTTAGTAGATGCACCTTTGGCAGCCATGACACCTTTGAGTCTGTGTGCACAGGTTTCTGCCAGCTTTGGACATCAGGACACTGCAGTTTTTCTCCATTCCGCTTCTTCAAGCTCTTTTATTTTTTTAAAGTCCGGATACAAATTCTCAATTGGATTGAGGTCTGGACACTGACTTGGCCACTTCAGGACAATAACATTGTTGTTTCGAAGCAATATCTGTGTAGCTTGGGCTTTATGCCAGGGGTAGTTAATGTATCTTGCTGGTGTTACGATTGGGAGTGCCAAAGCACAAAATCACAAAACAAAAAAACCAAAACACTAGAGGGGGCTATACCACCAAACCCCAGCTAGATACATGGGCAAAAACAGACACATAAAAAAGTTTAATTTCCACAAAAGATGCTCTGTAATACTCTGAAGCTCCAAAGAGCACAGTGAAAAAATGGAACTGCCTAAAACACAAGGCAATCCACTCAGACTAAGTCCCAAATCAGAAATGCAGAAAATGGTCATAAAACAGTACCCAAGAGGGTCATAAATAGCTGAATCAGTTCACCGGTCATTGCCTCTTACAGCTTGTGCCATTGGGCAAGAGATACAGAGCAATGAAAACCAGGACAAACCGCCTTAAAAAGAGTTTTTATTCAAAAGCACTCATGGCCCTGAACTCAAATAAAGCTGCTCCATATCATTCTCTAAATGTGTAATAAAGACCTTAAGTCAACCAGTGCAATTTGTACATTTAACCAGTGCAATTTGTATATTTGACAAGTGTAATTTGTATATATTTGTAATGTACTTTTATTACTATTCCCTTTTGTTTTTTTTAACTCTTTTATGCCTCACACTGAGTCGACACCACCTTTTTATTTTTTTGTAAAAGTGACAATGACAATATCTATCTGTATCTATCTCAATCCAGAAATTCAGAAAAGCACAGCAAAACATAAGAAATTGTCAAAACTCCCTATGGCATTCGAAATGAATTGCCAGAAACTTATGGGAGACTCTCCGGATTTATAGGGCGGATTGTAGTTCCTGGTGGTGATTAATAGGAGGTCCCACCTCTTGGGGAACCACCCATGAAACACGTGGAACATAAGCAAGGCGTAGTACACAATGCAGGTAATATACAAAAGATACTCCCTTTACCCTCTACCCTCACAAGACTTCTAGAGCCTGCTGCAGAGAAACATCACCAAATCATGATGCTGCCACCAGCCTGCTTTACGGTGGGGATGGCGTGTTTTTCGTAATCTGCAGTATTTGGCTTATGGCCAAAAACCTCAATATTGGTCTCTTCCAGAGTTCCCCATGTACCATCTAGCAAACGCCAGGTGATATGTCATGTCACTTTTTTTATCTGCCTCTTTGCAATGTTTGTTTCCTGCACATTCTCTCCCATCTTATCCTCTGTAGGTTGTTAACTCCTTCAGAGTTATCATAGGCCCTTTGGTGGCTTTAATCACCAGTCTTCTTGTAAGACCACTAAGTTCTTGCGTATGGCCTTCTCTAGGCAGATTTACAGATTTACATACTCTTTCCATTTCTTAATGGGTGATTAGACTGGATTGATATTTTTTCTCCATCCTCTGACTTCTGCTTTACAAATCTCTTTTCACAGAGTTGCTTGACATGTTCTATTGTCTTCATTTTGTTGGTTAGGCTTGTCCACGTTCCCAGTGGTTCTCCATAATTCATGTCCTTCTGACTTCAGTCTTTCCATCCATTTCCCTGCTTGTATTCTATTACTGTGTTTTTATTTTTGGTATCTCTGTTACTTGGCCAAATATCCACCCCACACCATGTGGACGTGGATGCTGTAGCTCACTACTGTTCCTGAATATGTATTTCTAAATTCAGTTGTTAAGGTTTTTCTACCACAGTTCTTGAGGATCTTCTCTTAACTGCTCATTTGTAAGGTACCAATTTAGACACTTCCCCTCTTTTTTTATGTAAAAGTACATTTTATTTACACCATATAAAATAGGATCCACCTCTTAGCTGAGCAGGTTTGAAAGTTACCTATAGTCATTCAACAAAGACCATAATCTGATTTTAAAGTTGACCCAAAATCCCTTGCAGTTATGCAAAATAGTCTCTCCTGATTGGATCAGTGACCCTCCCTGCCAGATATGGCTACCATACTGACTCATCATAAGTTGCACCTTCAATATAAGGTGCATTTTTACTACAATGTTGTTTAACAATAAAATGTGAAAGCTATCTAGGCGGTGAGTTCTTTTCAAGGCACTCTTGATCAATATTTTCTTTTTAAAGTATGTTGAGTTTCATTTAGTCAATCCTGCACATAAGTGCACGTGTGTACTGTCCTGCTCGCCAAATACTTCATTCTGTTAGCCCAATTTCTTGCTCCCTACCACTCTTGTCCTTCCCCCTAACTAAACTGTTTTAATTAATGGGAGTGCTACCCCTACTATTCATCTCATATGGCTTGTAATTAGTTTCTCAGAGTCACGTCCTCATCATCTTCAGAATCCACTTTGAATGTAACTTGACTACCGCACCATATTGTTTATCTAATGATCTTGCTGATCATTGTAAATCTTTGAAAAACACCAAATGGATTATGCATTTTTTCCTCAGAGAACTAGTTGGCAAACAGTTCACTCCGTCACTATGTGGAAATGTGGGCAATCCATGTCCTAATGATATGCTTCTATCACTCTTTCTCTCTCTCTCTCTCTCTCTGTTCCCATGCAGGCCACAGTACTCCCTGTTGGGTCAGATCCCAGGCACAGACCTTTACCGGCCAGTTGAGGTGTTCAGCCAGGTATTCTGTTCTTTCACCGTTCCCACAATATCTCAAAACAAATGCTTTCCAATAAGTACAAAGTGTTGCCTTGTTCATTTCCCCCTTGTAGGCCAAGGAGATCACTGGAATTAAAATCTTTCACTCATCAGCCACTCTGCATTTTGCCAATTCAGAGCTGTATCTGGCAAAGCTGTCTGAAAAGGTGAAAGGGGCGAGTTGTTCTTGGGTTTTCTTCTCAGTCTACCTGGTTCTTCTTCTCAGTCTACCTGGTTCTTTTACCAAACAATGAAACTAAGTTTGTGGTGTGTTAAGTTTCCCAGAACACTTTGACTGCTTTACATGCCTAGTTATCCTGCTCACAGGTTCTATTAGGACAGTAAGTTTTGAGCATCTGACCTTTTAGGCCAGAGGGTACAGGGACATCTCTGGTGCTTTTATAAAATAAAATTAAAAACACCAAATTAGTCTTTTCACACTTTTGTATTCTGTCGTCTGGGGAGCGTCGTCAACAGTTAAGCTCTTTTCCAGTTATCTTGAACAATGATAGATTCACAAAAAAAGGAGCTTCTGTATTGTCCCTCTGTGTTTAAATTCTAAATAAGAAGCTTTTTTGCCTGAGTTTCAACTGCTTTCACACTGAGGAAACGCAGAAAAGAAAATGGAACCAAGCAGTCAACAGAGACAAATGACCACATTTCTATATGCCATGGCAACACTTACAGTATGTTCGCAGCCAAAGCTTAAAATCTGATGACCAAACTGTAAAGTTTAGAAGTTGCTGTAAGAGCGATGCTGTGTCTTTTTCACTGGAACACGTTGGGTAAATGCTTTTCTCGGAGGTAACGTGCGAGAGTTTGCACCGATGGAAAATGGCACTGCAGGTCTTTTCTCAATGGCACCTGACTATGCAATGCCACCTGCTCCTGGTCAGTGTACACAAGTTAACGTAACTGCAGTGTGATTTAAGGGAGATTTTTTTTCTGAATGACAATATGAAGCATAAATTTAAATTTTGTATTTCTGCTTGTTTCATGTTTGGAACTTAATAACTCACATACAACAAACACAAAAGAACAATGCAAAGATAAATTGTTGATAGGTAAGCATAGAAACATAGATCAAATAATATTATTTACAGCTTACAGTTAATTTACATTGTTTGTTCTATATTACAATATACAGTACTAACATTTGTCAAAATGGAACAAGCTAATGTTAAATAAAAAAAGGCGGGTTAGTTAAAATTGTCGGGATACTGGCATAATAAAGTTAATAAATTTACCTTGGTAATTATGAAGGAATTCCTCCGTGAAAATGTTAGTCTTTATGAAGTTTTGAATCTTTTTTTTTTGTGTAGTGGTTTTGAACAATACTACTTACATTGAAAAGTGAAAATAGAGAATTAAAATAAACACAATCCATTGCCGGCAAACTAACAGGAAATGATTCACTTCTGAATTTTGTGTGAAGGGCTGTTTGTTTTATATTAATTGTTGTCATCCAAGGGAATGACAGGCTGGTACTGTTTACTTGCAGAATTTATCAAAAACAACACACAATGGTATCCAAAAAAGAAACAAAAATGCTGCCCTGTAACACTTGGGCTGGCTTAGTCAGAATGAGTAGGTTGACTATGAGCAAGTTCTGGAGCTCTTCCTCTTAGGTTGCTTGAACAAGAAGTGCCGCCGCCTCCTGGGTGGTCTCGTTTTTATGGCCCAGGGACTGGAAGGGGCGGAGTCAGTTGCCCTTGTTGGGCAGTTTCTCCACACTCTGGAGGAAGAAGAACACGTGACAGCTAGCAATAGCACCCCCTTCTCAGCTCAAGGTAGTAGCACATATAGTAGGGAAAGTAAGTATTGAACACGTCAAAGTTTTTCTCAGTAAATATATTGCAAATGGGGCTATTGACGTGACATTTTCACCAGATGTCGATAACAACCCAAATAATCATAATAATAATTGAACTCTTTGGATGTCATTGCACACACCATGTTTGGAGGAGAAAGGGCACTGCACACCACCCCAAAAACACCACACCAACAGTGAAGTTTGGAGGTGGGAACATCATGGTGTGGGCCTGGCAGACTTCATAGAACTGAAGGAAGGATAAATGGAGAAGTGTACTGGGACATTCTTGATAAGAATCTGCTGCCATCTACCAGGATGCTGAAGATGAAACGAGGGTGGACATTTCAGCAAGACAAGGACCCCAAACACCCAGCTGAGGAAACTCTCAATTGGTTTCAGAGAAAGAAACTAAAGCTGCTAGAATGGCTCAGTCAATCACCCAACTGAAAGAACTCAAGATCAGAGTTCATAGAAGAGGCCCCGAGAAACTTCAACATTTGAATACGGTCTGTGTGGGAGAATGGGCCAAAATCACACCTGAGCAATGCATGCGACCCGTTTCTCCATACTGGAGGTGTCTTGAAACTGTCATTACTAACAAAGGCTTTTCTACTAAGTATTAAATAAATTACAGTAAGCGTGTCCAATACTTATTCCCTGTGTCATTTCACTTTATTACACATAATTTATGGACTTACTTGTTTTGATTTCTTTGTATGTGTGAATTACTTGGGTTGTTACCGACATCTGGTGAAAATTTCACGTCAACAGCCCTATTAGAAATATCTCTTATGAGAAAAATGTTGACGTGTTCAATATTTATTTTCCCCGCTATATCTAGGAAGAACTCTGAGGGTGACCCTCTGGTGTGCATGGATGACATAGTGAAAACCAAGAAAGGAGATATACAAAATTAAGATCCCCTACTACATTGAGAAATGTAGTCAAATGCTATAATCCTACAGTAATAATAAAATACTACTACACCATTAACTACAGTTCCAAATGTCCTGTGGGAGGAAGAGGGCTGTCTTTTTACCTCACTTCATCTCAGTCTTTCTTTTGTCTGCTTACTTCTCAGTAGCAGATTTGATTCTTGAAAGTGTAGTTACATCCTCTGGACTATAAGAGAAATGAATACATTTTGTATTTAATCACCATCTTTGTAGGTGAAGTTGCCAGCTGCTTCAGTGAGCAGTACCAATGGAGTTGTACAGCATGGCCTGGGGTCATCGGAAAGCCTCGCTCCATTACCAGCCGTCCCCCATTCCATCATCCTGGACCTAAGCCCAGTCAACTTTCTGGACACAGTAGTCGTGAAGACGCTAAAGAGTGTGAGGGTTCAGCATGGGGATGTGACTTGATGGTGGGACACTTGGTGGAACACCTGATAATGCTGTCTCTTTCCTCTTACAGGTTCTGAATGACTATGGCGCATTAGGAGTAGAGGTGTACTTTGCTAGCTGTCAAGGTGTGTCACAAGTTGAAGAGAGGGGCTGGTTATCTCTTGGTATTTTAAGATGCGGTGGTCAGCCTCTTTCTGTTTTCTTGTTTGACAGCTTGTGTCATGAAGCAGCTGGAGCAGAGTGACTTCTTCACAGGAGCCGTTACTAAGCGGCGTTTCTTTGCTAGTGTCCATGACGCTGTGCTGCACATCCAAGGGGTGAGGACTAGGAGATGCAGCAACTCTGAGGTGAGTGCATGTACACTCTTGTATTGTCAAGTAGGAAAACATGATGAAATAAACACTGGACATAATCCAAATCTCCATAAGGAGAAAAGACTGACTTGCTCTATTGTCCCCACTGGCACAACAAATAATGATTATGCTAATGCCCAGAAGAAAAATACAATGGATTTAGTATGTGAAAGGAAACCACGATCACCATTTTATAGAAGATATTACATTCTGTTCACAATGAGGAAAAATGCGTGTAATATATTAGCTGCAAGGACTAATCCCACAGCTCAGTATCAGTTCTCAGCATTCATGTTTAACAAAATGACAGTGACAAACCTGTCCATCATGAAATAAACACTGAGCACATTGTCTAAAAATACACATCAGACCCCCTGGCCACAAGGATGACAATCGTGGACATCCTGTCTTCAAAGAAATTAATACTGACTAATCGTTATCTATTATTACATTTAGAGAATGACATTAAAAATATAATGTATTCACCATAGACCAAGAATTTAATAAATGGATGCGAGTCTGTAGCAAAATATTAATTCTAAACTGGAGACCATATCCATGATGATGTAAACAGCGGGCATCCTGTGCATCAGAACGAAAAGGTCTACAAGGAATATAGCTCAAAATGAAATATTGAACTTAAAACATCAGGTCCAAAAGAGAACGCAATGAATGAATACCTGGGAGAAATTAAACTATGTCTAAAGTATACATGTAGATACTAGATTTGATACTGTTACTCATATCAAAGTGGCACAATAATAAATCACAGCAGTCTCTCTCTGGTGGAAAATGGAATTCTGTCTGAATGCATACAGAGCCTATAGTAAGTATTCACCCCCTTTGGAAGTTTTCAGCTTTTATTGGTAGGTAACGTTGAATCACAGTGGATTTCATTTGGCTTTTTTGATATCGATCAACCGAAAAATATTCCTTAAATGTCAAAGTCAAAACAGATCTGTACAAAGGGGTGTAACTTAATTACAAATTTAAAGTGGAGAACCATTGATTGAAGAATGATTCAAGTCAGTATTTAGTAGATGCGCATTTAGCAGTGTGATGCCCGGGCGCATACAGCCACCCTAACCTGACACAGACAGGCAGATGCAACATACAGGTTTATTTACAACTGGGGAGCTCAATTTCCCTGCTCCCCACCGCACAGTACTTAAGCACCTCAGTACACGACACACTTCTTCTCTTCTTCCTCCCGCCTCCACTCCTCCAGGCAAGCTTCGTCTACCTCCTCCCACCTCTGGCTCCTCAAATGGAGTGAGGCGGCCCCTTTTATAGGGCAACCCGAAGTGTTCCAGGTGCCTAACGAGCTTCTTTTGGATGTGTTGCCAAATAGGACCCTGAAAATGTCCATTTGCCCCCTGGCTCCTATGCTAATGACCCGTGGCCCAGCTGGAAACCAAGGGGGCTGCCCTCTGTCGGTCTGGGGGGAGAAACTGTCCTGGAAATACTCTCTTCCCCCAGTCCTTCCATAATCAGCCTTAGGTTTGTGTACTCAGGACTTTACCAGCTTTGTAATTCTTCCCTGTAGTTTACAAAACTGTTCTGGCTGTGTCAGACAGCATGGAGATCAAGAGTGAGCAGCCTTTTTTCAGTTTAGACATCTGGCCCCTGACTTGGCCACTCCAGCACATTAACATTATTGTTTTTTAAGCCATTCTGGTGTTGCTTTGGATTTGTGCTTGAGCTTGTCATCTTGCTGGCCAACAAATGTTCTCCCAAGATGCAGGTTTCTTGCAGACTGCTTCAGGTTTTCCTCCATGATTTTCTGTATTCATTTTACCCTCACAATGCCTTCCAGGGCCTGCTCCACAGAAGTATCCCCATAAGATAATGCAACCTCCACCAGGCTACACAGTGGGGACAATGTGTTCTTGACAATTGTGCTGTGTTCAAACATCACGTTTAGTTAGTCGGCTGCACAAAAAGCTCAGTTTCAGTCCCAGCAGACCACAGGTGATCCCAGACTACCCCAAACTCTCCCATGTGCACTTTTGTGCCATTCTCCCATAAAGCTGCCACTGATGAAGCACCCGGGCAGCAGTTGTTGTCTGCACAGCCTCGCACCCATAACTCCTTCAGAGTTACTTGATGGCCTTCCTCACTTGTCTCCTTCTTGGACAATCACTCGTTTTTTGTGGACAACCTACTCTAGTCAGATTTTCAACTGCCCCACTCTTTCCATTTCTTAATGGCTGATTTCACTGGGCTGAGAGGGATATTTGGTGACTTGGATATTTTTGGGTCCCCATCCCCTGACTTGTGTTTTTCAGTCACCTTTTCATGGAGTCGCTTGGAGTGTTCTTTTGTCATCATTGTGAAGGTCAAGCCTCCATAATGACTGACCACAAGTTAGACCTTCCAGAGAAGGTGCATTTAGACTAAAGACACTTGATCTTGTGACAACTATAGGGGCGTGCCAGCCACCCAACCCGACAGAGATAGACGCAGGAGGCACACTGATAAAAGCACAAATGATTTTACTTCTTTTCTTCACCTCATGGGAAACGCTTTCCCTGTTTCCCACAGGCACAACACAGTCCAAAGCACAAAACAATCCATAATAGTTTCCTTTTCTTTTCTCCTCCACTCCTCCTTGGCAAGCTTCTTCCACCTTCCACATGACTCTGGCTCCCGAGTAGTGTCTGCTGGCCCTTAGTACAACACTCCTGGAAGTGGTCCAGGTGCTTGATGATGTATTTCCAGCCACACTTCCGGGGGTGGCAGAAGAACCGCCCATAAATGCTCAGCGTTGATTATTTTATAATTAATAGAGATCTGTTTTCAATTCCATAATAAAGCATCTTTCTATTCTATTTATCAATGGTAAAAAAGACTAATTTTCTCGGCTGGCCTGGGAATGCCTCGGGATTCCCCCGGAAGAGCTAGTAGAAGTGGCCGGGGAGAGGGAAGTCTGGGCATCTCTGCTCAATTTGCTGCCCCCGCGACCTGATCTCGGATAAGCGGAAGAGGATGGATGGATGGATGGATAAATCCACTGTGATTCAATGTTGCATAACAAGAAAAGATGAAACCTTCCAAAGGGGAGTCTGAATGCTTTTTATAAATGCAATGCACACACTGTCCAGAGTGACATCCATGCATGTCTCCTACTCTAACTTCATCAAACACAGCAGTTACGTCCCAGCACAGTTGCCCAGTGTCCGGTTAGGCACCCTTGCTGATCTTCATATTCTTTTTGTTTCCCTGTTTTGCTCTCCTGCAGGTTGTTTACGAAACCATTTTGTGAAAAGGACAGACGTGGCACCTGATGACCTACACCTTCTTTTCCTGTATTTCAAGTAGCCAGCATAAAATACAAAATGTTGTTTACGCTTGCCAAATCTAGGGCTGGCTTGAAGCTAAAGCAAACGACAATTCAGTTTTATATTCTGCATCAGTGAAAGCTGAAATAAAAATATCCAGCAGATGGCGATGATGATGTTTAGGGAAAAAAAAATGCTGTTCATTGAGTTGAAGAAATTTCTGCATACTAAAATAGCAATACCTCTGCAGATGTGTGTGTGTATGTATGTATATATATATATATATATATATATATATATATATAATCGTCCAAATATTATATTTAGTGAGACTTGCATTTAAAGGGCAAATGATCCAGCTTGCTCGCTACATCATTGGCTGACATGTGTTGCCATACCTCTACAGCTCAGTCAAGAACTAATAATACTCAAAATCCACTCCTCACCTCCCACACAGCAACCTTCTGTTTAAATTCCTTTATTTGTTGAATTATCATTTGACCTGAAGCAATGGTCACACATTTTTTTAACACAACCAGACACTGAATACCAGGAAAAACATTACAATTTGGCACTTTTCTACACGGGTTGGAAAATGACTGACTGACTTTTCTACAAGAATGGCAAGTCATGGTGAATCCAGGTCATTTCTTTTTGGAAAGTCTCAGATATCTGCTATGACAGCCGTGAGCCATGCTGGTATTACTTTGGGCCTTTTCACTGCTGCTTTCCAACTCCATCTACTTCCCTTTGAATGTGAACTATCCTGCCCATCATTTTTATTTCTGACTCCTGTTGTCCATTTCTTGCCACTGGGCACACTTCCTAATCCAGATTCACTTTACACTCTTTTAACTTTTTCTGTTTTTAATGACTTGTCAGATTAGACCACCCTCGCCTTTTACTTCTAATTTCCTGCCATTTGCACTCAGGACCTTCTTTGGCATATCTCATTTCTAATGTCTCCTGTGAAAGAGGGATCTCCACTTTTTAATATTTAATTTATCTGTGGAGACTCCAACCTTCCTGCTTTTATTTTCCTAAGTCCATTTCACACCCCCTTTAAAATTCACAGCAAAAAAAGTGAAGAAGTCGATATGAAAGAGATGAGCTTAGAATACTGTTGGCTCACAATCACAGTTTGCACAGAAAATACTAAATGAAACTTGGCACACGACAGTAGAGGGAGGAGCAGGCTGCCCTGCCAGACTATGCCAGCCCGCTGAGTCGGGAGAAATCTGAGGGTCAGGGGTTGTTAAAGTTAACACTGCAAATATCAGATTGTGCATAAAGTCTGCTTGTGCTGCGCTACAGGCACCAAAACAGACTCAATCACGTACGCTTTTGTGGTTGGGTGGCAAATGCTTTTGCTTCGTTTAGTGAAAAAATGTTGGCCGTTGTGTTCTGAAAGTGTAGCTAGAAAAGATTAAAATCTCCTTATTATGGTGTCTGAAACGCTCCCCTAGATGACACTCTCAAAGAGCCGCGTGGACTTCTCTTGGATGGGTGGAGGTAGCAGCTTGACCTCGGCTTCAGATGTGCAGTACCCAAGATGGTGGTGACCCCAGATGGGTGTGGTGAGGTGCTGCCAGCGCTGCAAGACACAGAGAAAGACAGAGTGGGGTGTTAGTCCCTTCTAGGCATGCTTGTTATTTTCACAAGAACCATCCGCTTGCTCATTATGAGAAGCTGCATTGAGTATAAGGGATGGAGCCCATAACACCAGGTCAGCTCAGGTCAGGTTGGGAAGCCTGCACTGGTCCAGAGGCGTTGCCGCACCCACCACATTACAAAACAGTTCAGGATCCTGGTTGGCAAACCCCCCAGGCAGACACGCGGTCCAGTCCCACCCTGCGGAAATGATCATCTATCGGCCGCAGCCAGGTGTTACATTGGTGTTCCCTTGGCCTGGTCCAGCCTCTCAGGTCCTATGACAGTCCTGCGGGCTGGATCACCCTCACCACATGGCCGTCCGTAGTGCCATAACTGATGCTCCCTCACAATGCAGGTAATGTGCCTGATTCGGGACTCCGTGAGCAACACAAAGTCAAACCAGCGGGACCCAAAGATTCTCTGAGCTGACATAGTACTGAAGGAGTCCAGTCTTCATCTCAGGTCACTGGATAGTGTCCATGCCTCTCAGCCATATAGCAAAACAGGAGTCTAAAGACTTGGACCTTCATATCTTTGCAATACACCATACATAGTAAAAATGTTCAATTTATTTATCTACTCTAAGTCAATATACCATAAAATAATCATGTTTGATGACAATACTTTGCCGTTAATTCTCTTAGATGTCACATTAACACAATAAATCACGCTAAACAAAATGGGTCCATTATTTTCTTTAATAGAAATGTAATCGGGCCCATGGGGATTGTCGTCTTTACTCAGCTATTTTAAGTTAATATTAATGCTTGAATTTAACACGTTTTAAATGCCCAAAACCTGTTTTCACTATATACAGCCGAGTTAGGTTGATATAACCAAAAATGAACAAATTTTATGTATGTGACTAACCTATATTTACTGTACATAATGATTTGCACCCTTCTCTTGAATTGTGGTCTAAGGGATCCTTGCACCTTTGAACAGCTGGAATGAACGTTCAAGACTTTAAGTAAATGAATTATTTTTGTGGGTTTTGTGGAGTGGGGTTGTGGAAGCTGACTCAATGATATATTTTTTTATGTATCCCTGGCAATTTTTTTGCCCACCCTACAACATAAAATCATTTTTTCTTTCCTTCCTATACAAAATAATTACTAACATTAAGACTACACAAAAAGTGCAGTCATCCAAAATAAATTGTAAAAGTTTTTCACATTTTTAACTACTTGTGTTGATGCAGTACACAGTAAATAGATGTTTCAGTATTAATTACTCCTAATGTACCTGGATAGCTTTAAAGTAATATCTTAAGGGAGTGAAGTTACGGTAGAGTTGTTTTTGAGTATAATAACAAGAGATGAATATGCTAGATGTATGTACATGTTTTAAATTAGACAGAACTTTAGTTGTCTCCAAGGCGAAATTTGCCTTTTTACATAACCTCTTTAGATAGATAAATTATACAGTGTCTTTCACATATCTATCTATCTATCTATCTATCTATCTATTACAGAACAGTATATTCTTAAAGTTGATTTGCATATATTCAAAGAGAATCATATGAAAATAAGCATTATACCCTGCTGCACATTAAAATAATAAGGGTTACAGGTAAACCATGAAGGAGTTAATTAAGAAAGGCCGCAATTGATTTTAAAATAAAAGGGCCTGTCTGCTCTTTTACTTGCTTCGTTTTGAATTTCTTTGAATCAAGCACATTGTGTTCTTTGAAGGAGGTGAGCTAACGAACAGCGAGATTTTGTTTTAGGAACGCAGGTGCTGGGTCTTCTGCCTGAAATAACAGATGAAACAAGTTTCTCTACGCATTCAAGAGAGCACTATAGGCAAGCTTTCATATTAGCCTGTATAGATATGGTTAAAGGTGCATTTCAGTTTGTGTTTGTGCCTATTTTTTAATAATAATAATAATGTTACAGAAGAGTATATTAAACCAGTTTTAAACTATGTAAGAATGAATTGTTAAGGACCTGTACTTTTAAGTAGTCAAGAGGCACCATGCCAAGCTATCTGCAGCTCAGCCCTTATCGGTGAAGCTGCGTGCTGCCGCCTAACTAGCATGGCTGTCCAATACGTCAGCCTTAAGAGATGTTAGTGCCACAAGTAAACATTCATTGAATTATTAATTCAGCAGTCCAGTTTTCACAGATGGGTTCTGCTGAGTCCAAAGTAGTGGTGAGAACTAATGAACCAAAGGTCCTCAGTCTTTAACAGCTCAGGATTAGGGAGGAGTGACGAGGTGACGCTCACCTCCGGGTGGCAAATACGTCCTTCAAGACAAAGGGATTTTAATGAAGAAACGGACAGTGAAGGGTAACTTGTTATGAGAAAGTCTGCAACACCTGGCGAATGTTATGAGATAAGGTGCTGAGCGAGGTCGCTATTAATATTAGAAACCGTGTAAAGCAGATGATGGGAAACTGTGTGAAGAGGGGATATTGTGTGATTAGAATTGTGATAAATCTGAATCTATCTGATTTATTTGTATATAGTGCCTTTCATATCTATCTATCTATCTATCTATCTATCT
>JANRMT010062840.1:3469192-3479844 GCA_026402145.1 Polypterus bichir lapradei | reverse complement strand
TTGCTCTGTTAGCACCCTAGCCTACTGTGCATGACAGAGTTATGTTTTGTCCACATATTAGGAAACTTTCCATCCATCCATCTATCAATCTAGACTTATTGCTACCTCAAATACAGGTGCAGATGATTAGAACTTCATTAGAGAGGATCCACCTAAACCCATGTTATTGAAATTTCAGATATTTGCTTTGGGTTGTTCCTTGCTTTTCATATACAGTATGTGTTATCACAATGCCAAGATTGAAAGAGCTGTGGGAGGTCTTCAGAACGAAAGTTATAGAGGCCAATGACTCTAGGAAGGAATTTATAAGAATCTCCAACTAACTGGAATACAAACAATCCACTGTGTGGAAGACTTCCTACAAGTGGAGAAGATTCCAGACAACTGCCAGCTTGTCCAGGCCAGGTACATTCAGCCAGAGAGCAGAACACAAGGTGTTGAAGGAAGTCTCTAAGAAGCCCAGAATTTGACCACAGGACCTCAAGGTAACTCAGGCCACAGTTGATGTCAAAGTTCATGAGTCTCCTATTAGAAAGAGGCTAAATAAATGGGAGGTGTGCCAGCAGGAAAACTATGCTCTCTAAAAAAAACATCAGAGCAAGACTAAAGTTTACCCATGAACACTTTCCCAAAGACCAGGTCATCCAGAACATTGTGCTCTGCCCAGACAAAGCCAAGACACAGTTATCTGGACACAGTACCACAAGACATGTTTGGTGAAAACCAAAGACAGCGTGTGACCAGAAGAACCTGATACCAACTGTAAGGCCTGGTGTTGGAAATGTCATGGTTTGGGACTGTTTTGCTGCATTAGAAGGTCCTGGGCAGCTCACCATCATATAATCCACTATGAACTCTTCCTTGTACCAAGAGGGGTCTTGGGGATGACATGAGACCATCCTTTAGAAAAGTGAAGCTCATCTGAAAGTGGACCATGTGAAAATGACAATGACCCTAAACATCCCAGTATACCCACCAAGGAATAGCTGCAAATAAAGAAATGGAGAGTTCCGGAAAGGTCCACATGTGGATCCCATCAAGATGCCGTGGGGGGATTTGACATGGGCCGTGCATGCATGATACCCCTCCAACATTGCACGGCTGGAAGAATTCTGCATGGCGGAGTGGGGAACACTTTCTTCCAGTCGAAGTCAGAGACTGCTAGACAGTTCTAGGGAACTTCTACTATTAAAGTTTTTAGGGCCAAGGGTTGACTCGCTTCATCCACCAATGGAGATGGCACGTCTGTTCACTTTGCATTGAATAAATTACTGCCAAATGAAATGTTTATTTTTTTAATTGCATCACATTTCTTTAATGGTACCGTTTAAATGAAGATTAAATCTTGATATGTCCACATATGTTAAAGAAACAAATATTTCATGGGGGAATTGTAGCCCTTCTTTCTTAAAAGTTCCAGCTCATAAAAAAGATCTGAAATGATTGGAAATTCTTAGGAAGAATGTGAGAAGAGTGCATAATGGTAATACTGACCTCTCGCAGCGAGCCCTTGTCCCTCAGCAGCTTAAACAACACAGTGATTGGGATGCACATCATGGAGGAGAGTGCTAGACACCAACCAATGGCCTCACCCCACCATGGGTAAACATATGATGAATTGTAGGTCAGCCTCTGGTAATTCACTGTATGGAAAAGGAAGATTCCCTGTAAAGAACAAGAACAAAGAGAATAAGAGCACTGCAACAATATTATGGAGCACATCTGAGGACTGGAGGGGAAGAGGTTAATTAAGACATGGGGTGGCACTGCCCACGGTGAGCTTTTCACTAAGAGGAGAGCTTCAGATGTACCCCAAAAAACAGTATGCCTTCCAATTGAAATAGATACTCTGCAGAACACAAACACAAATTGATGCCCGTGAGCTTCGTCTTTTTCTGTATAGCTAGTAACTAGTAACTAGTGACTTACACTTGCACACCACATACACGTCAGAAACGGTCCTCCACCTGAAGCTAAGCATGTTTGGGCCCAGCCAGTACCGGGATGGCAGACCACTGCTGGAAGAGGTGTTGGTGAGGCTAGCAAGGGGCGCATACCTTGTGGTCTGTGTGTGGATCCCAATGTCCCAGTGCAGTGACGGGGACACTGTGCTGTAAAAATGGCACGGTCCTTTGGATGAGGACTGACTGTGGTCATAAAAGATCCCAGGGTGTACCACCATGGCCTCATCATTCTGACCCACTAATCATCCCCCATCTCTGACTGTCACCCCTCTTACACCCAATGTGTGTTGTGCATACTGGCACAAAATGGCTGCCATCACATCAACCAGGTGGAAGCTGCGCATTAGTGGTGATTAAATTGGCTCCCCACTCTCTGTGTAAAGTCTCTGAGTAGTGCGAAAAGTGCACACAACCTCAATGTGTTCTTATTCCAGTACAGGGTTAAGTCTATACTGGCAGCATCCAGTGCAAGGCAGGGACCACCCCGAGCGGGTGGTCCAGTCCCACCCTCCGAAAATGACCATCTATCTGCCAGGTGTTACATGGACGTCTTCTTGGCCTGGTCTGGCCACTTGGGTCCTCAGTGATGACGATCCTATGGGCTGGGTTGCCCTTGCAACACTTGACGCTCCCTCACAATGCAGGTGATGTGCCTCATTTGGGACTGTGTGAGCAACTGCTCATTCGACACAAAGTCAAACCAGCAGTACCCAAGGGTTCTCCAAGGAGACGCAGTACTGAAGGAGTCCAGTCTTCATCTCAGGTCACTGGATAGCGTCCATGTCTCACAATCATATAGTACGACAGGAAGCACCAGGATTCTAAAGACTTGTACCATCATCCTTTTTGCATAGATACCAGGAACACCACACACCCTTTTCCAGCGACCTCATGACCCCACCATACTCTCCCAGTCTGTCTATTGACTTCATAGAAAGGGTCACCAGAGACATGAATGTTGCTGCCAAGGTAAATAAACCTCTTGACAAGGTCGACGCTCTCTCTGCAGACAGACACACTGCTGATGGCTGTGCCCAGGAGGTCATTAAAGGCCAGGATCTTGGTCATTATCCAGGACACTCGCAAGCCCAGACACTCAGACTCCTCGCTCAGTCCCTCAAGAGCCCCGATCAGAGCCTCCATTGACTCCGCGAAGATCAGAGAATCTTTTTTTAGCAACAGATACCCCACAGCCACTGGATCCCACAACCTTGCCCAACACCCAGTCCATGCAAGCATTGAACAGAGTAGGAGCAGAACCCCAGAATCAACTGGGAAAAACACAGAGGTTCTGTCTCCACTCTGCACAACACTTAACAGTGCCAGTGTACAAGCCGGCCATGATATCCAGCAACCTTGAGGGGATACCACAAAGTTTCAGGATGTCCCACAGGGTAACTCGATCAACTGAGTCGAACACTATGAAAACAGTCAAAGGCTGCAGAGAAACTCTGCCGATATTCACGTTTGCATTCCATGAGAACCGAACGTGCCAGGATGTGGACAATGGCAGACTTCTTAACTGTAAAAACAGACTGCTCCAGTCGCTGGTAGGTGAGCAAGTGATCACGGATCCTATTGAGGACAACCCTAAAAAGGACCTTACCCAGCACCGAGAGCAGTGTTATCCCCCTGTAGTTGCCACAATCCAGGTAATCACCCTTCCCTTTCCAGATAGGGACGACAAGTCCCGTTTTCCAGTCAGTTGGGATGACGCCCATCCCCCAAATGGAAGCAAAGATTGCTTGCAATGCCAAGAGGACAGCCATACCAGCAGCCTGGAGAAGTTCACCCCGGATACTAGAGTACTCAATTTCATCAATCAGATTCAAATATGTTAAATGGATGGATGGACATTTCATTGTAGCATTTTATTGGAACAAGGAAACAGTACAGGCATGGAGACAACTGCAGGCAAGGGTTCAAACAGAAAACTGCTCTTCATGCATAGAGAATTTCAGTACTCACCATACACAAGAGGGGAGTGAGGAAAGCCCAGCACCATTTCATGTAAGGCAGTGGCTGATATCCAATCATGTGCGCAATGTCCCCAAGGAAACGATCAGCACCTGCATAGAAGCACAAGACTTGCATCAGTCCAGTATCTACATGGGCTTCTGCTGCCTTCCATGAGAAGGCTTACTTAGCCAAACTACATACATAGTATACTCACCATAGACCCAACCAATGACCACACACTCCCAGAATGCCTGCCACAGAAGTGTCATGCCGCTTGCAGAGTAGTAGTCAAAGAGCTGAAACACATACATGCCACCCTGCAGGAGAAGAAGACCTTGGGATTACAGGTCACATACCATACTAGGCCTAAGGGAAGTGGCCAGACGTTGTGGAGACAAGGCGTTTCTCTAATGGTCAGTGTATTGTTGGCCAATACTCTTCTTAATCTTTGTGCTACGCTGTATTATATTTTGTCGGTTGAGGTGCCAGGAGTCACTTGGACATTCTTGGATAAATGGGAGTAATGAATGAGGCCGCAACCATCTCTGAAGGCTTCATTGCCTCTGACGTATTGAGGTAACCAATTGGGGAGTTGAAGAAGGGCCTCGTTTGACAAATGGGTTTCTTTAGGGTCTAAGAGGCACTTTAATAACCTGAAGAGCTGGCAAAATGGATGTGGGAAGAACATAAGCAGTCCATGTTATATCAACTACCCGTCCATTAATTTTAAGCACTTTTCACTAGCCGTTAGTATAAAACCCGGCTGCCATGTACACAAGGCAGGAACTAGCCATGGGCAGGATGATAGTGTAGGGTCTACTCATGTCCTCACCTTCCCTGGGGCAAGACCTGATTATCATTTCAAATGACAGCATGTGGTTGAACTTGAGGAGGAGTAACCCATTTGAGCACAGAGAGGAAATCCAATTGGAAACCAAGCATTGCAAGATGGCAACATGAAGTGTTGTGCCATCATGTTGCCCTCTATCCACATGAAACCCAACCACTATAGACTTACCTCAGTGACCATGGAGAGATCAATGATAAAGCAGATTAGACAACAAATAGCCACGACAATCTCCCTCCGCACAGTCCTCACTGCTGTATGGGGCAGCATGTCCATTATTCCCGTAATGAAGCCCTCAACACCAACAAACTGTAAGAAGATAAAATAAAATGAACCCCCCCACCTTCTCTGGTTTTAAAACCAAAAGATAGCAGAAGAAGGCGAGTTCATTTACCTGGCTGTCTAGACCCAGGATGAGCAGCATGAAGAAGAAAAGGGCAGCCCAGACGGGGGCAAAGGGCATCAGAGTCACAGCCTTTGGGTAAGCGATGAAAGCTAGTCCTGGGCCTGTGGTGAAAACGCAGGAGAGCAAAGTTCTGGGTCAGTCAGGAAGTCTTAAATAAAAGCTTGGAACTTAAAGATCCATGATGGAGCAAAAGATGAAGTAAAAACCAGACAGTTCCTCAAACCTTTGAGCAGTAGTTAGACAAAGAAACTATGGATGAGTTTATCACGAGTTGATTAGAAGCCATTCATTGATACTCGCGATGGACAGTTGTAGTGCCTTCAGGAAGCACTCAGACCATTTCACTTTTTTACATTTTATGTTGCAGCCTCATCCAGCAACACTCAACCCTCCAGAATAATGAAGTTATAAATTTTGCAAATTTATGAAAAATAAAAAAGTGAAATCACTTATTGACTCAAGTATTCAGTCCCTTTGCTATGACACTAGAGATTCAGCTCAGGTGTATCCCGTTCACCTGATCATAACTGAGATGTTTCTACACCTTGTTTGGAGTCCACCTGTGGTCAGGTCAATTGATTGAACATGATCAGGAGAGGCACACACCTGTCTGCAGAAGGTCCACAGTTGGCAATGTGCATCAGAACAAAGACCAAGCCATGTGGTCAAAGGAATTGCCTTTAGAACTTAGACAGGATTGTGTCGAGGTGCAGATCTGGGGAAGGCTAATAAAGCACATGCAGGTTCCCAAGAGTCGGCCGCATGATAAATTTTCAGGAAACAATTTGCTGAAGACTGTCACTGGTGAACCCAACAAATTCACTGTAAAAAACACCTTGGCGCATTTCACTGATCCAGGCCAGCATCCAGAGAGTGAGGGAGTGTTTCAAACTAATGACGTGCCATCCCATCGGCCACCCATCTAAATCAGCTAATTTTCATAGCAAAAGACTTGATCGGTCTTTCAGTAATTTATCCAATTAAAAATAGGACTTTTTCAGCATCTGCTTTTCTAAGATTTACGGTAATTTAGTTGGAGTGCTCCTTTACACGAGGTATTATGGTAGCTGGGCTAGCACACGCCTTCTTTTGCTGCAAACCTCCTATAAACAGACGGCAGTAAGGTGGACTTTACCAAAGAGAGAGAAAAATGTGGAATATTAGCCTTTACATTAAAGAAAGTGGAGTAATAAACGGAGAAAAAGGAATCGGTCGAGCCATCCTGTTTATATATTCTGAAGGTGTATGAAAAATTGGGGACAAGATAGGGAGAGAGAAAGATGTTTAGAAAAGCAAATTCTAGGAACAAGGCTGGGAAAGATTTTATTTAGATAAAGCAGATGAGTAAGATGATGTCTTGACTGAGCATGATAGGATCAAGAATAGATGGAAGAGGAACTTGGAGAAACTCCAAGGGTAGCATTTGGGGATGGAGTCCCAAATGAAGGGTAAGATGAAGAAGAGAGAAAGTAAATGAGGCATTGAAAAGAAGGAAGAATGGAAAGGCAACAGGGCTGGATGAAATACTAGTGGAAGAGGGGAATCATTTAGGAGAAGAGGAGATGAGTTGTGGGATCAAACGCAGAAGATCTACAAACAGGAGAGAAAACCAGAGGAGTGGAGAACAGTGCAACTGTAGCCATTTATAAGGAGAAAAGAGGAAACTGTGTAGGGATAAAGCAATAGAAATTTGGGAAAGGGTTATACAGAAAAGGCTTAGGGAAGAGACCACCATAGGGGAGGAGTGGTTTGGTGTTATGCCAGGGAGAGGAATTACCTAAAGCAGTCTTTGCTTTGAGAAAAACAGAAAGGTTTACATATAGTGTTTGTTGACTTGGAGAAGGCCTGTGATGGAGTGCCACGTCAAGAGGTCTGGAGGTACAGGAGAGAAAGAGGAGGACCAGACAAGTGGGTGAGGATTGTCCAGGATATGTATTAGGGAGTGAGGACTCAGATTTAAAGCAGCGTTGGGGTAACATACAAGATCTTGGTTAGAGGAGGTCTGCACCAGGGATCTTCTTTAAGTCCTCACCTCTTTGATCTGGTTATGGATGCGTTGGGTCAAGGGATAAAAGACCAAGCCCCCTGGTGCAGGCTATTTGCTATTGACATTGTGTTGTGTAGCATCAGAAAAGGGGAAGTGGAGAGGACATGGAAAGAATGGAGAAGGGCTTTGGAAGATATATAGGAAGAAGACAGAAGATATGAAGGTTAAAGATGATCAGAATTCAGAAGTTAGCCTGCATGGAGAGCTATTGAAATGAGTGGGTACATTTAAATATCTAGGAAAATTAGATGCAGAGATAACTCATAGAGTGCAGTGTGGATGGATCAATTGGACGAAGGTGTCAGGAGTATTGTGTGATCGAAGAATTCAGGTTAAAGGTAAGACAGTGGTAAGACCAGCAACAATGTATGGAGCCAAGACGTGAGAAGTAAAGGAAGCAAAAGAGAAAAAGTTAGATGTGGAAGAAATGAGAATGTTGAGATGGCTGTGTGGAGTTACAAAAAGGGACAGAAGAAGAAATGAGACAATCAGAGGGACAATAAAAGTAGGAGAGATATCTAAGAAAGTACAGAAAAGTAGGTTAACACGGTATGGACTTGTGATGAGGAGAGACAATGAAGATGTGGGCAAAAGAGGGATAGCAGTGGAAATACAGGGTGAAAGAGAAAGTGAAGGAGGCCAAAGTAGAGAGCTTGACGGGCGAGGAGGTTGATCAAGTGCATCAATCTCACACAGAATGTGGGAAAAGATGAAAACGATGAGGGAGAAAAATTAGACAAAGAAGAAGAAGGAAGAGGAGAAGCCATCTTGCGCAATCAGACAAGTGCAGGCCTTTTTATTTTGTCCTTTAATTAAAATGAAAACTACTCGACAGAGTCTGGATGTTGAGTGAGCTGGAGTTAACTACATCAGCTCACATTTTCAATAAGAAAAAGAACAAATTAAGAAGAATTTGAAATTGCTGCTTAGTAAACAATAGGCTTGAACGCTTAACAACACCTTGGGTCTCTTGTATCTTCTACATAAACATCTTATGAACATTTCATAGATGTGTGTCTTTTTTAAAAGTTTGTACTGTGTTTCTCATTTGTTTGTGTGGGTCGTACAATATAAGATTTGGTAAGAAATAAGTACTGCGTAATTAAAATGACAAATCCATATTTATAATTACACCTCTGCCTGGTGCACCAGAAAAGAAACAAAAAACCTTTATAAATATGAGAAATGAATAGTTTTTAAGAGCAAAAAATCTGTAGTGCAATTAAGGATTAAAAATGACTAAAGCTGTATATTTACATGTAACCCTTCAAACTCAGTCCAATTGTTTTGGACCCGCTGGTGGGACCGAACAATGCAACTATGCAAATATTTGTTAATACTTCATAAAATCATTAATTTCCTCATTGCTATAATTAAAGTGCACAGTTTTCCTGTTTAAATGCCACATCGCACACTCCGATACCACAATGTAATGTTTTCCGTTTTTTAACTCAAAGATAGCCGAATTTCTGTACCACAGCAACAACTCACCCCAACCCCTGTGATGTCCACCCACTTACCCCTCAACTACCAGTAGATCCTCAAAGGCATCCATTTAATTTCTTGACAGGGTAGATGTCCTGCTAAGCTCCAGAGGAACGACTCCACCATTTAAAGTCAAGGAGGAACCAATCAAAGATACAAGGTCTTCAGCACATACCTGAACGCTCACCCAATAATGTCTGTGAAGCCATCTTTGAGGTATTCCACATATTGTTACATTTTTTTCTAAGCTTTACACATTTTTCTGATTCACTTTATGAATATTGATTGTTTTTGAAAGCTTTGTTTTCATGTCGTTGGTGTCATGTGTTAGCCAAATGCATGTTTTATGTTTCTTTTGGTCATTTTTGATTCTTTGATTTATGTTGCTTATGTCTATCTACAGCATAAAAGCTGTGTGTATAGTGGGAGGTCCCCAAGAGGCGGGGCCACCTGCCAATCACCCCCAGGGTCCGCCCACTGCTTCTACAGTCCCTGCAGTTCATTGTGGATACACGAGGGGGTTGGCGAGTGTTTTTGCTGTTTATTTTGGCATGTTTTTGGAATTTTGACATTCATGCTCAAAGTTTGATAAAATTTGTCAATTACTGTATTTGGACTTTGTTTGATTTAGATCGCCATTTGAGTGTTTTCGGACAATTCCCCAACCCCAACCCCATAATGACTTTGCTGAATGTCCCAGTTCAAATGTATACAAATTAATAGACAGATAAGTATCAACTAAATGAAACGTGTGTTTAAACTTTTAAATGGCACCACAATCTACTTTCTCCATTTCATAATTTTATGTTTGTAAAGATATTTTTGACGTTTGCAACTTATAATTTGGACATACAGTATAATTTCTTTACCAACTACATATACTCTGACAGTAAGATCTACCCTTCAAAATAAAAAAATGTCTTTAATAATAGAAATGTATGCTCTGGAGACTTAAATGAAAGCAGTAAAAGCTGAGAAAAAAATCTTGTTTTAAGGGAATTTTTTTTTTATTGTAGTATTTTTATGGTCACTGAACAATAAACCTACAGAATTCCATTTTGTTAATAAACAACTGACAGCTAACACCTGCAGTCTATAGTTTAATTAAAAAAATGCCAACGTTCACGTTAATGTAGAATATCCGGCTTCTCCATGCCTGGTTATGCTGGAGTTTAGTGATAAAAGGGATAAAGAAAGAAAAAAACTGGAGTACTGGAATCGGCTGATCCACTGACATGCTGTCACTAAACTGCAGGAGATAATGTCACCGTGGAGGGGTCTCCGCTTCACTTTTCTTTAAAAGAAATCAAACATTACGAGTTCTTGACGGGCCCAGTCAGGACCCTCAGGTAGCAGGCCAGTAAGGCCTTCACACAGGTAATACAAGAGCAGCTACTGTATAGTTGGAGCAATGGCAGATGTTAACTTAAAGACAGCAAGAAGATACGTTTAAACGTAGGTGGATTTGCAGCGCAGTAACTTGAGATGATCAGCTTATAGGGTCAGTATTGTCACGTCTACAGAGTATGGGGACATTATGCGCTATTTGACATTCATCATATTATGCTACTGCAGAGCGAATATTTTATGTAAATATTTAACATTTTATCGTCTTAAAAAAGTTACAAAAATATACATGAAAACTTGTGTATCGGCGCACTGACTTGAATTTAGTTTGTTGATTACTAAGTAACACTAAACATGCAGAATGTTTCTTTTACATAAATTTCACATTGTGGGACTCCTGAATCTCTTTATGAATTGAATCGCGGGCTAAGTTTTAGTGTCTCCTGCCCTGTCCTACTAAGTTTAGCGTCTCCTACCCTGGCCTACTAAGTTTAGCGTCTCCTGCCCTGTCCTACTAAGTCCAGCGTCTCCTGCCATGTCCTACTAAGTGTAGCGTCTCCTGCCCTGTCCTACTAAGTTTAGCGTCTCCTGCCCTGT